>PITA01014534.1:0-53272 GCA_004023965.1 Spilogale gracilis | reverse complement strand
GAAAAAACCCACATATACATGAAATCATTGCAAAATGAAAGTTTTCCCTTTTCATAATGTATTATTTGCCTATATAGAAACTTCCAAACCAACATATTGATTTTTAATTCTTTACTTACTTGAATATAAAATGACATTTATAATCAAAGTCAATAAAAGCTCTGCAAGCAGAAAGAGAACTAGACCAACAAATGTGACATATTTTACTAATGAGGGCAGCATTTTATACATTTGCCACCTTCATTACTCTGTTAAGTTTTTATTAAAATGACAATTAAAAGAAAATAGAGGACTGTTCAAAAAAATACCCTTTTGACTTTAGGTAGTTAAAGTTTTAACAAATGGTTTGTTCCAACATACCATGCTTTCTGATTTAGAAGTTTAAGTGTGATAATGGGCACTTAAGAAAAAGGCTTACAGTTACACATGTTCCAAACCATATCAGACTCCTAACTTAAGAAAACCCTAAGTTGTGGGGCGCCTGGGTGTCTCAGTCCTTAAGTATCTGCTTTCAGCTCAGGTCATGATCCCAGAGTCCCAGGATAGAGTGCCGCATCAGGCTCCCTGCTCCTCAGGAAGCCTGCTTCTCCCTCTCCAACTCCCAGTGCTTGTGTTCCCTCTCTAGCTCAGTTTCTCTCTGTCAAATAAATAAACAAAATCTTAAAAAAAATTTTTTCTAAGTCGTAATGCTAATTACCTATATATGAGAGTCTTTTATTCTCAATGAGTCACAGAAGTAGCTAAATTCAACCTTACGTAATGAATCTTTATCACTTCCAAATGAGAAATTTATTATCACTTAGTAATTATTCTCTGCAGTACACGATAACTGTATTTACAATGAATAGCATAAGTCCTAGCTCAAAATACATCTCTTTGTCATCAGCAAAAGTAAATATAACTTTTAGGATAAATCAGGTAAGTACTGCCCTGTTATCTGAGCAAAGCAAAGAGGAACTGACCTACTTTCCTTTCACGTTTTGCCTACCAGCAGTATTAAATCAAATGGAACACATTAAAACCATCACAAAAAGCAGACAATAGTTGCTCTCTGATTGCCTGCCTCAGCCTGGTAGCACTGTGAAAGTTACAAAAGTCATTTGTATCAACTCATTACCATGTCACCTCATTTCATGCCCCTGCTGGATAAGTGGCAGTAAGCCCTGTGTTAGCGTATTCTACATTGTCACCATTAGAACAAATCCTAATAGCACCCAGCTGTCGAAGATTACCCTAGACAGTTATTGAGATTTAGGAGGGGCAGCTTGTTACTGATTTAGGACATATTCTTTAGAATGTTCTATCATTTATTCTAGAATAGAGAAATAAAGTTAATTTTATGAAGAGTACTCATGAATTATTTTCTTCATGTAGGATACTATAATGTTCCCAGTAGAGTGTTCTTCTTGCACTTTAATTCAAGGTAATGATGTTGTTGCATCTTATATAGGCACTTAAAATGCAGTTTAATGCCACAACCATCGCCAAAATCCCTGTGTGAACTCTTAGGACATTAAATTAACTGAAAAACTGAATAGTGAAATTAATAGTTTTGATGTATTAAAACTTTTCCTACCTCTTTCAGTGTAACAATGAACAAAGAATTAGCTCTCTGAAATTATAAGGAAACTTGTTTACTCTAGAATGAGAGAAATGATTACAGAAGTGTATTTTTAAGGATCTTCATAACATATGTAAGAATTGGTGTTCTGGAATAAGCCTTTCAAAACTCTGCAATCTGCCCATTATGCAGATAGTTTATGGCAAACATATGTACTCTTAAGATTTTTACAGCAGGGCACCCATTTTACTGCGTTAATGATTAAAGGTCTCACAATTGATGCTGCTTTCTCCATAGTGATTTTATATTTATTTATTAAGTTGGAGAGGGAAAACTAAAGAAAACAAACTGCATTGATAATGAAACTTGTCTTCAGGTTTACTTTCTGTTAAGTCACTCTTTGCTTCTATAGTTTGTTGAACACTAAAAACAAGGTGAGCCATTACATAATTTGTAATTTGTACTATGGCATTCTGTTAGGAACAGCAGCACATTTTCGGTAATAGCCAAATAGAATCTACCCTTTCCAGTTCTTTGTAAGGACTATTATTAGAGTTATTTTTAATAAGCAGAATTTCAGGAAGCTAAAGGAGACATGGTTTAGGATTTAGGCACAGGCAATTACATTTAGACAGTCATGGGTAACTACGTGTGTGTTTCCACCTGTATATAGACAGGAAGGAACTGAGGAAGAAGGGGGAACAGATTCTGCAATTTGCTGAGTATGTCCTCACCAAAAGTAATAACTAGGAGAGGTCTTGGCCTTTTGGTAATGAGTTCTGTCTCCTATTACAGAAGTCAAGTAACTCGATCATTTTCTACATCTGAAAAAAATGAAATAAAAATAAAAAAATTCACAAAGTTTTTGTGATGATTATGATAAAACTCTGATAAAAATTAGCTCATTTAAGAATATTGTATAAAAGCTTTTTATAGTTTTGACTTTTGAATGGAAGGAAATCTGCATTTAATTGCAGGTAATTTCTGATTATAATACTCATTTCTATCTGTGCTTATATATTTGCAAAAGAACCCATTTTTAATTAATCATAATGTCAAATTGTACAAATTCCCCATCTGGCTCTTTGGATATTTGCTTTTCAGGGAACTTAATGCTTCCATAGTATTAGAATGATCTTAAATTTATACATATATTTATGCTTTTTATAAAAAAAAAGTGAAGATCAGGCTGGTAAATAATAATATAGATCAAATTTGAAGTACTCTAAGGTCTTTAAAAATGTTGCCACTACTACATTTTCAAAAATTTTTAAAAGCTTGCTGTCTGGGACTATGAAAAAAATCATAAAGATAATATCTCCAGAGTTAGGAGTCCAATAGATCCTTTAAAGGAAAGTAGGAGTCTTTCTCTGAAAAACACTTTGAGAATTGATAATCTGTTGAGGATTTATTTATGGAAGAAAGTAATTTTTCTTGCAATTAACTTTTAGTTGTCCTTTTTCTTCAGTGATTTCTGTTAAACATGAATAACTTATGGTCCATTTTGGAGAATGTGCCTTAATAAGATCTCTGAGTTTTCTATCCTTATTTCTGTTTTGCAACTAACCTACAAAGCAGGAATTGGGGGATAAACCATAATCCCATCTTTTCCTCACATGATGAAAGGTGAAATACTTACATATTAATCATGATCTGATGAGTATGTCAAGAATAAGTATGTCAGGTTTTATGTAATTTAGATTTCTATAGGGTCAGAATAGATTTATTGTCATAGTGCTTTCTTCCTTACTTTTTGTTTTCTTCTACTATTCTTGGCTATATTTATATCCAAAAGAACAGGTTTTCTTTTAGGTCTCTCTATATACATGGCATTAACAAGAGATTTCTCATGCATGCATTCTGTCATAAATATTACAAACAAATTTAATGAGAATTCACATAGCTGCCAAGCTTAGGAAAGGGCAATTTTAAAACCATATTTTGCAATTGGTATCTCTGACGACTTACAAAAATAGAAGGCCAGATAACTATCTGCCAACAATGAATTGCTTTATGATCAGATAGTTTAAAAGCTATTCCAAAGCTAGAAACACACACAGTTGTGAGAAAACAAGTCAGACAAGGAGAGGAATAGGGGTTGTGATTATGTAAACTTCTATTGTAGCTGTAAGAAAAGAAGTATCAATTATTTGGGAAGCCTGATTTTTCATTTTGTATGTAGATAGATTGTCAATAATGTGGGTTCATATCAAAACGGAAGAATCTTTTTTTTCCTTTTTCTGAATTCTCAGTTTTTTTTTTTTTTAAAGATTTTATTTATTTGACAGAGAGAAACACAGCCATAGAGGGAACACAAGCAAGGGGAGTGAGAGTGGGAGAAGCAGGCTTCCCGCCGAGCAGGAAGCCCTATGTGGGACTCGATCCCGGGTCTCCGGGATCATGACCTGAGCCGAAGGCAGTTGCTTAACCAACTGAGCCACCCAGGCGCCCTGAATTCTCAGTTTTGAGGAAATTGTTCTACTACTTCAGAAGATTGGACCTTAATTCTATTATTAACAAGTTTATCATGTGATAGACATGAAGAAGTTTATGAAGTGATAGCCATGAAGTGAAGCCACCCACTTCTCAGATGATGAGATCAGAATTGGCAATCTATCATTTGACATGTTCAAATATATGGTAGGCTCTAAAACATTTGTTCAGAGTAGGGCCTCATCTTTGTTTTCTCTGAAGGACCAAACATTTTATACAATATTTGAAGGAGACACTTTATCACTTATTTCTTCTTGTTTTTGAATTTTGAATGCCTAAAATTAATCTTAATTAATTGATCAAGCAAAATAGGCACAAATGAGCACTAGTAGTATACAAGTTATTATTAAAAATATATGTATATATTACATATGATACATATATAATCACTTTGGGTTATGGTTACAGATAAAGTTGATGCTTATAAAATATTTTAGAAGTAAAATCAAAAAGAAATTTGGACTTATCTGATATGAGGTTTGAGACAGATGTGAGGAATGAATTTCAGTTTGTGTAATTGAGTGAATGGTGGTAATTTTCATTTAAATAAGAAAAACTGGAATATATTTGTTAGCCATTTTAGTATAGGTGGTAAACTAAATGCCAGACAAGGACATAGATCCTAGACAGTGAGACAGGATGGAAAAGATGGAGTAACCCATGATGGATCCTTGTAGAAACTCTTAATTTAATTGCAGAATAAGAGAGAATGAGTTTTCAGAAAACCCTCCCAAACCTACCAGATAGGGAAGAGGAAAACTCAGGAAACAAAGGGAGCCAAAAAGAAGGAAGAATTTCAAGGAGGATTTCAAAGAATGATTTTGCAAAAAAGTTGAATGTTTCTAAGAAAGCATTTAAAATGAGAATAGAAATAGAAGGTTTAGCAGAAGAAAGCCACTGCTTATTTTGCAATGGAACTGAGATGAGCCCATAGACATATCTATAAGAATTGGAAATTGAAACTGTGATTGTGAAATCAGATAGTGAGGAATGAAAACAGTTTTGAAAACTTTTTTATTGTTGTTGTTCTTGTTGTGGAGTATATGCATGGCAATTAAAAGAAGATGTGAGAATAAATCAGGTTTTATATGCCAATATTCATTTTTCTGATATACTCTTATGTTGTACTTATAAGAGAAAATTTTTGAGCATACTTGCTTTAGTCATTTATTGTTTCATAACCACCCACCTCAAAATGAAGTAGCTTAAGAGAGCAAATATTTTTTCATGTTTCTATGGGTCTTTAATTTGGCAGGTTTCTGATGAGTGATTTATGAGCTGCACGTGGCAAATCAGTGGGGTCATTCACAGCTGTACTCAGCGGGTCACTAGGCCTAGCTGGAAGGTCCAAGAAAACTTTACCTCCTGTGCCTGGGGCCTCAATATTCCTCCTCATGACTCCTATCTTCCCATAGGGTTTAGCTTTGGTTCTCTTACAGTGTAGAAGGAGTTGTCCAAAAGAAGAAGACCTAATGTGCAAGAATTCATCAAGCCTCTGCTTGTCTTATGCTTACTATGATTGAGCAAAATCCTTTGTTGATGAGGAAAGAGGGCTACACAAGAGTGTGCCTTTCAGAGAGGCTCCAAAGATAATAGTCAACCAAGTGTTTCAAAGCTGGTACAAATGAACTGATTGAGGCTAAATATCCAGGAGAGAGAGGTAGAGAGAGAGAGTTGTTGTTTCTTTCAACATTTCAGAGAATGTGGGAAGGCTTGGAGGCATGAGATTTGAGTAGAAGGAGACAGAGCTTCTCTAGTGTATAAAAGAAGGAAGCAAAAATATTTGGAGATACAGGAAAGGTTTGCATGTTTAATCCTGGAAGGTATTTTCAGCAGATGGCTTCAATTTTCTCTCCAAAGCAGGAGGCACAATTGTCAGCCATGTGTGAAGAGTTGAACATTTTAGAAGGGAAAGTGCTTTTACAAAGTCATAAAAATTATGGAAGTGAGTTGAAATAAGGAACTTAGTTGGTTTGTCAGGAAATGTTTAAGAACCACGAGAGGGTGGTGATCATAAATTTTAGCATAAATAAATGTCAGTCCTTTTGGATGGGTCATATGTTTTACTACAAAGTTTTACTAGCAAGGAACTAAAGGCAATTAAGATAAAATTGAAGAAATGATTGAGGTAATAAAGGAGGAAATATTTGAGGAAATGATTATCTCTTCAACGTATAAAAACACTTAAATATTTATTTTAGGTGTTAACATTTACAACTCCTTATTGTTAAACCCCACAAATTTGTAGTATAATAATATCTCCATTTTACTGGAGAGTCAACTGAAGCTCCCAGATCTCCAAATTCTCATGAATTGCCAAAAGTCACATGGTTGGCAGAAGGCAAAAGTCACTCAATGGCCTTTATTCTGCATCATAGCCATCTCCCAGGAATTCAGTCCAAATTCACTTAATGAAATTCCTCTTTGCATTACTGAAGAGAGGCAGTGTAATGTGATGAGGAAGAATGGAATTCTCAGTGGTAACTGTGGTAATGGGGTACTAATGATTGGATTTTAATGCCAGCGTCACTTTCATGAACTATTTGATTTGGAAACATTATTTAACCTCCATTTGTCTGCATTCCTTTGTATATTGAATCAGGATTGTGACAGCACTACCTAATGGGAGGATTTAACTTAAATGAGATATTACAGGTTAGGTCAGTGCATGAAGACATAGGAAACACCCAGTAAATAAGATGTACCATGATGAATATTATTAGTAGTTTTCAAGACTAGCTCCAATCAAAATGTATTCATCATTTTGAGAAGACTAAAATTCTGGCTATACAAAAGAATAATTGTCAGCCTCTGTACTTGAAACAATGATCATTTTTTTCATAACCATTTATAAAGCACCTATGATGCATGATATAGCCTGCTAAGCCCCAGCAGCTTTTCCTTAAATTAATGAAATGAGACATTTATATATGACCAATGTTTGAGTTGATTTTGCTAGTTTGCCTTTCCTTGCTCTTCCTTTTGTAAAATTCCTAACAAAACCTCTAATGTATTCAGGAATTCAAAATTGATTTGATATAACTGAAGCAGAAAATCATTAGTGATATATGTAAGTAAATCTGGCAAACAATTTTCCATTCAGACAGGCACAAATGGAAAACTTATCCACAAGTAATCAGTGCCTTGGTTCCTAAGTCTAGTAAAGACCATAGCTAACAGGAAAAATAATTAGAAATGCTAAAATCCTCTAAGGCATTACAATCTGAAATCTCACTTAATTTAGAATTATTTTTAATTTTCAATTAACAACAGGATCCTCATCTCATTCATGTGTGTATACACACACACACACACACACACACACACACACACAAATAAATAAATAAATAAATAAAATATATATGACATATTGAAGGGAACATTTGAACAATTGACTAGTTAGTAGGTGCTTTATATGATAATTACTTACTCATATTACATATACTGACTAAACAGTATAACATATACTGACTGATTCTTTGGAATTTTAAATAAACTTGTAATCATGATAGCAAAGAAACATTCCTTCACCTACAATGTTTTTGTTTTTTCCTGATTATCTGTGATATAAGAAAGCCACCTTTGTTTACAGAGAAGATGCAATTTGATTTTTGTCTTAATTTTGGGAGGCATGTGAGAAAAAATTGATTCACAAATTTTAAAGAATAGTAAGATCAATGATTATGGAGAAAGTAAGGATGGAATTTATTTAAATGATGTGTCTTTAGGCATACATAACAGTGTATCCTCAGGTCATTAATTTTGAAGAAAACTTTAGAGGTTAGTAGTATCCACATTTTTGCATCTTTTTTTTTTTAATTTTATTTTTTTGAGAGAGCCAGAGCATGAGAGGGAGAAGTAGACTCCCCGCAGAGCTGGGAGCCCAATGTGGGACTTGATCTTGGGACTCCAGGATCATGACCTGAGACGAAGACAGTGGCTTAACCAACTGAGCCACCCATGCACCCAATGCATTTTTGCATCTTGACTCTTATCACTTAGGTATGTGCAATAAATCATCATAGACCAGCAGTTATAATCTAGAACCTAAATAAATAGCCATTACAATTGATTTTAAAGGAAATCATTACCGATGAATCATAGTTCTTGTAGCAAAATTTTGACTTACACTAGGGAACTGTGGTTTGTTATAAGCACTAAATTATATCCACATGGAATTTCAGGTTAATATTTAATTATGTAGTTCCTACAGTCGTGTGACAAAATGATGTAATGATCATACCATGGCACTGATAAATATGGAGAAATTGACCACTTCTCATAAATTACTTTTTATATTTTCCAAAAATATCAAGGGAAGATGTCAGAAGTGATTTAACATGTTTTGCCTATATAACAATAAAATAACAATGAATTGAAGCTAGCCTAAAGTTTGTAGACTATACTTTTGGGTTCCAGAGTAATTACCAAGCAACACATTTTTGGAAAGCATCACGCCTCACACTACAAAGCACTTGCAAGTTTTCTAGGAGGGCTACATGCTACAGTTTCTGTGAGCTGCCTTTCGTTGAATCTCAGCTCTACCACGTACCAGCTGTTCAACTCTAGGCAAGTTACTTACTGTTTTTAAGTCTGAAGTTTGTTCTTTGCAAACTGAAAAAAAAATATTATCCTTGTTAATGTGATTTTATACATATTTCATAATGAAATAATAACTATCACAAATTTGCTATATGCAGACTTTGGAGTCAGGCACTACAGTCAATGTCTCACATATATGATTTTACACAATCCACTCAACAATCACATGAATTAGGTGTCATTATTATCACCATTTCCAAAATGAGAAACTGGAGCTTAACTCACCTAACATGTGACACATGGGAAGATTTTAGCAGAGCACCCCAGGCGCCACACCGTCTCAGTAGCTTGTTATTCTCCGTTCTGCATTTCCAGTGTCTGCTAAATTTGTTTGTGGCCCATCACTAGTAATTGGCATCAAAATGGCTTTCCCATTTATGCATAACCTTGAAATCTGCCCTTTCTGCAGAAAATTTCAAGGCCTCCTGTCCAACAATAAGATAAAGTGAATTAGTCGTAAGAAACTAGGAGATAGAAACAAAATCCTTGGTTATTTGTTCACTCAGAAATGTGCACAACCACTATTTATTGTACTCTAACTCTATGACAATTAAATGTTAAAATCACTGTCTACCATTTTGGCTGGGAAGTGCATACTTGGCCAGGAGGAGAGAGAATTCATTAATAAATGTGTGCTTCGTAATACTGAGTACATAGATAAAATCAAACATTTGCACATTATTTAATATTGTTTCTGTTAGATAGAACTGAAGTAGGTGCCTTTTATTCGCTGTTACTTCTAGCTTTGGTGTCAGAGATGCCTGTTTTAAGTCTGTCCTGCCTCAAACATATCCCATCTCTAAGCCTTGTGTCTCAAACACTGCTCAATTTCTTAAGTCTCATTTTTGTCATATAATAGATGGTGATAATGTTTAATTCACAAGGTTAACAGAAATTTAGTAGCTTATATTTAAAGCATTTCCCATAGTACCCACTATAGAACGAATTGCAATCACTGGAAATAATCCCTATTATACTAAGAGGACACATGGTAAGAAAATAAATGATTATTTTCCTATTCTCTGGGAATACTTATTTACAGGAGATGACAATTAGCCATATTCTATATTTGAATAAGAGAGTTGCTTGCCCCTTAGATATTAAATAGAATAGACACTTGACAGGTATTTACAAAAGGAAAGAAAAGAAGTATTGAGTTAATAATCAACACTGTGGAGTATCTTCAGATGGTAAGATCTAATTTTTTAAAAATATTTTATTTATTTATTTGACAGAGAGAGAGATCACAAGTAGGCAGAGAGGCAAACAGAGAGAGGGGAGGAAGCAGGCTCCCTGCCGAGCAGAGAGCCTGATGCAGGCCTCCATCCTAGGATCCTGAGATCATGATCTGAGCCAAATGCAGAGGCTTTAACCCACTGAGCCACCCACACGCCCAGATCTAATGTTTAAATGGTTATAAATTTAGGTAAACAAAGCATGTTAAGTCAAATAAACATAATGTCTTTTTCAAGACATTTTCATTATGTCAAATTTCATGTTTTACCATTTAAAAACCAGGAAATTTGTTATTCAGGGTTTTTTTGTTTTTTTTTTTAATTCAATAACATAAGAATTAACTTCAACCCATATTTATGTAACTTAAAGATTCTGTTTTGGTCTCCATTTTTTTGACAGATTTGTGCTTCTCAATCTTTTTATTTTTTTTTTTTTAACCATATACACATAGGAAGTGAACATTTAAGTATGCCACATTGGGATAAGCTGAAGAGGTTGCTCTTGCCAGAAATATTGATGAAAAGTTTAGATGGCCTCTGGCCTTAGCTAGTGTCCAAGGCACAAGAAATCAATTATGTTTAGATAGAGATCTAGTCATGTCGTCTGTGAGCCACGGTGAGCTATGCCACAGTAGCCAGTATGACATCCACCGGAACCACATCATAGCTAGGAAAATGCTGGCGAGGACACTATCGAGTCTACATTGGCTTATCCAGTATTTGTAAACAGATATTCATTAATCAAATTATCTCAGTTAAGTATAACTTTCCAATGTTCATTTATATTTGGATCCAGTGTTTCATTCAGTCGTTTACACAAAATGGAGAAGCATGCCGATACACATGTAACAGTATTATATCATGATTTCTGGAAGGTTCTGTCAAGAACGGTGAAGGCTTTGATCATTTACTCCACTTGCAAGCTTACAAGATAGCCTGCCACAGTTTCTTGGACATAGGAAACAAATTCCTGGGCCAGAGATAAAGAGCTATTTTTTTCTAGACATGAATACCATAAACATCGGCTCATTAGTATCAGTTCCTATTTTGTCCAAGCCCTATCTAGTAATGTGGATGAACTCAGATGGTTGCACGCACAGTGTTGCAATATAGGAACCCTGGACTTAGGAACCTAAATCTTTTATGAAAAATGGGAAGCAAGTTTATCCTTTCTTCCTGTATTCAAAGGCTACTTAGTATGCAAATATCCTTAGAGGGACAGACTTCTGCAAAAGGCCTTGTTGCTCACTCTGCTGGCAGAGATACAGAAATGGCAGAGACCCCTGGAGAATTATCTCCCAACAGGTACCAGCAGTATCAGAAGGTTTCTTTATTTGATACCAAGGTCAGCACTTTAAGTCAACACTTAAATCAGAAATTACAAACTCATATGCCTTCAGAAGCGGAAAGTAAACAACAACAACAACAACACTAACAACAAAAAAATATGAATCAACCTGTGTGTGGCACAACAGAAAACATTTATATTTTAAAAGTTATGGAGTATTGTGTGCTATAGAAATATCAGCTCATTTTAAAGTAAGTCTAGGAGGGAGAAACTATTATTATCCTAACAAAAGAGAACATGGAAGCCAGAGAGGGTAAGCTACTTGTACTGGACCACATGTCTATAAATTAGGGTCAGATTTTGAACCCAGGGAGTTGGGTTCCAGATTCCCTGGTCTTACCTGTGATTCTCCTCTGTCTATACAGCACTATAGAAACTAGCACTAGAAAAACTAGTGGATAAATATGCTGAAAATCATTTCCCTCCCCTCTATCCTATTTTCTTTTCTTTTCCTCTTCTTCTTAACTGTACTGGGGAAAGAAAATATGTATATTTTTTTCTGAGCTGCCTCATTTCAATTCCTTATTTAATTAAATTTATATTTTGATGGTGAAAATAATACACAAAATCAGAAACTGTCTTCTTTTATCTTGAGGGAAAATAACTGGCTGTTTGAGTTATGTCTAGCTAGAGTATTTATGTGTGGAAGGGATCTGGTGCAAAAAAGGAAATTTCTCAAGTTCTATGAAAGTTGGATTTTCTGAAAACATAAAACAAAATATTTTGTCTTCAAAGCCTCCAGGATAAGGCAGAATGCCCTTATTTGAATCAAGCATTTCAATGGAATACCTTTTTCTGTAACAAATGTGGAATACAGCAGCAAAACCAATTAATACTCAGTCATATTTCTTTTAACTCATCAGTAAAGTATAGAGGAAGGAGGAAGAAATATAGCAAGAAAGGTTTTCAATCTCAACCAAATTTGCGTAGTCTCCATAAACCTCATAAGCTCTCTTCCTAGCTAAGCAAATGATCTAATATTAATATCTGTCATACAGAAAGGCAATCTTGTCTTTTAACAATGCCCTTTCTAGCTCTAGAGTTCAATTCTTCCTTCACACATTAAGACAGTGTCAAAAAGTTATAATGGCTAATGCAAGGTTGAATTTTAGCACTTCTCGTTAAATCCAAGTTTCCAAAGCATGTAATTTCACCACATTTTATAGCAAAATTCCTTTTAGTCACAGAGGGAAAAAATGTATCTAAGTTTTACGGGTTTAAAAAATTAAGTTACTGATATTCTCCTTGGGAACATATATTCAGTTGTGTAAAACCTTATTCTTAATACATTACATTGGCTTCTAATAATAAAAAAAAAACAGACATGTCATTAGGTCTGAATGATTTATTACAAAATTAACTTTTCTTTGCTAGTTGCCAAACAAAAATCAATGTCATCAGACAGACTGCTGGAGACAGAAAAGTAAAGACATCATCTTATCAAAAACAAGACTATCCTCTTAACCACTTCAGAGAGGCAAAAAAGTACACTGATAAGGTGTGGAGTCTAATTAAGACATAATTCAAAATTGGTTTTGAGATTTCTTAAGGTAAATTGTTTGCTTCATCTCTACCTACCATATTGTGGTGTGTCTTCATGTTCTCTTTTCTACTTCTGTTACAAAAATTAATTTTCAGAGATGTTTTTATTGAGTTAAGGAGGTTTATAGATGGAATGAGACTTAGAAATTACCTCTTCTGTCTCCATCCTTATAATTTTACAGTAGTTGAAATTGAAATAATAGTCAAGACTGAAGGGACAAACAGCTATTCCTAACTCATCATTAATGCATTCTTCTCTACCTAGCCTATATCATATAGAGAGAGCTTAGCTTAATTTAGAACACTAAAAGTTTTTTTTTAATTTTATATCAAAATAAATAATACTTTTATAGAAGTAATCATCAGAAGATTATAGAAATGAATCTTTCTTGGAGAGTGGAATGTAGAGCTTACTGGACTCTTGAAGAACAATATGACTTTTAGTCTCCTAGAACTATGAATAATAACAACTTAGGGGGCTATAACTGCTTTGAGTCCATTGGTCACTATAGATATATCTTCAAAAATGGCATATATATTCAAAATGGCTGGCAAGAGTAGATTCTGCAAGTTTGGAGTAATCCAGACCTTACAGATTTCCTGTCTTTTACAGTGCTGCAGACAAGTGGGGGCATGGGACTAGGATTTACAGCTGATGCTTATAACTTAATACCTATATTCAAAAAAGGAAATTTCTAGCCATGTTGCAATATCTTCTGAGGTTTTTTTTGTTGTTGTTAATTGAATATCAGACCAGGCCATGGCTTCCCATATTGTATCTTTAAACATATGAAAAACTTGAGATAAATTAAAAAGGCTACATGTTCCAAAAAATAGAAAAGACTATATTTCTATTCTTCTATTCTACATATATATTATATATGTAGAAATTTAAAAAAATGATGATTAGCTTTCAGAATATATCTCTACAACTATTGCAATTAGAAAGCAAACCACAGTAGGGCACCTAGCTGACATGAGCCTCGATCTCAGGGTTATGAGTTCAAGCCCCACACTGGGTGTAGAGATTATTTAAAAAACAAAGCAAAACAAAACAAAAACAAACTTAAGAAAGCAAAGTGTTGTAAAAAAAACTTTGATGAGGGGCGCCTGGGTGGCTCAGTGGTTGGGCCTCTGCCTTCAGGTCAGGTCATGATCCCGGAGTCCTGGGATCAGGCCCCACATTGGGCTCCCTACTCCGTGGAAGACCTGTTTCTCCCTCTCTAACTCCTGCTGCTTGTGTTCCCTCTCTGGTTGTGTTTCTTTTTGTCAAATAAATAATAAAATCTTTTAAAAAAAGCTATGATGATAAATGGAAAGTGAGTTTAACAAAAATATGAAACCATAATTTTCAATTTCACAATTCCAACACACTTTGTTTTAGAGTATACATCAAGTAAGTAACACCATTGTGTGAAGCTCTTCAGTACTGATTGAAAAACTATATATTCTAAGATATTAAACACTGAGCTTTGAAAGCTTTTGATTTCCTTATGTTTCACAGGCATCATGATTTTTCACTTGTAATCTCTGTGCCAAGCTCATGCAAAAGCATTTAATAGTGGGAATATAAAGCAGGAGAAACAGATTCAAGATGAAGGAATGATGAAGGAATGTTAACATTGTCCATAATAGGACTTGTGTTTGTTTTATTTTTGAATATTTCTTGTAATTATACAACTCCATCAACTTCAAGTCCTCCTTTCAGCCTACCAAAGAGATGAAGTCAGTTACATGGACTTATAGGGTTCTATAATGGGATGAATGTATGATGAGATGATAAAATGATGAGTGAGACATGTCAATAAGAAATATAGAAAAAGAGATCTGTCCTTTAAAATGAGGCATTGGGAATCCAGAGTAATACTCCGCTCCTGTCCATGACACCAGGTTGTGTTGTGTGGTACTGCTGCTTTAGCACTATTAGATGATTCTCACAATGAGACCTCTGCCCCGCATAGACTCACATGCGAGATCTCATGGAGTAAATGTATGTCCGGGGCCTTCTCACTGCAGGGAATTCTCACAGTCAGGCAGACATCTGTAGGTTCTTCCTCCTGTGAGGGTACAAGGACCTTTCCATAGAAGAAATGATATAAGAACTTCTTCTGCATATAGAATATCTTTGGATCCTTCAACAGCAGATGAAAAGGGAGCATTTCTGAGACATGTTTTGCTGAACTGCCTCGATTTTTCAAGAGCAATTTGGGAGATGTGGCACAGCTCTTTGAATGGTGAAGTAATAGAAGCATCTCAAAATAAAGCACATTATACCAATTTCTACTACACAATGGAGCAAATATACTTTCATTTCATACACCATATATCTATACGGATTTGACATTTGAATGATATTCTTGTGGATATATATCTTCTTTTAAATATAATCTTCCTGGACAACAACTAAAATCAGACTTCTTTCTATTAGTGACTAATGAACACACAAACACTGTTTCTGTGTCTGGTTACTAAAAAATGTGCTAAAAAATCACTGAATGTTAAAGCTTGATTTCAAAGTAAGTACATTTCTGGCATAAAAAGGAGTGAAAAAAACAAAAACACATGTCGAATCCAGGAGAATAAAGATTTATCTTCTGCAACCAGAGAATAAAACTGAATGCATGCAGAAGAAGAACTGACCCTGTCTGAAAAAAGGAAGCAATTTATCTTCAAGGATGAAGAAGGCTCTTCATAACTATCATCTTAACACTTTTAAAAATGATAAGCTAGACCTTTCAAATGCAAACATGAGTAGTCTTAAATGTTAGGCTAAATATATCTAAATAGAGTTACTAAATTATATTTTGAAATAATTCATTCCACTAAGTTTATCTCACCATGTAATTAATCAGTTTTAATCTCAAATATATATTATTGTTTTAGCAAAATTGTCCAACGGGTCCAGATTATCAATACATGAAATAAAATGCTTTAGCTAGTCTAGCATATATTTCACAAAAGTTTAGTAGAGTTTTTCATCTCTGTTTATATTCTCTACGTGATCACAACTGCATTATCCTAAAAGTTTCTCCCTTTTTTCGGTGTCTCTGTGCATCTAGTAGAGATTTAAGTATTCAGATATTAAAACAATTCACATTGCCAGGTACAGCAAAGAGACCCAGAATTCTATGACCCACACCGACACATGTAATTCTGAGAGTATATGAGTAACAAACAATAATAATGTGAAACATAATTTTTACTTCTTTTCTTTCATTATCTTTTATCATTGCTATATACGAAATGATGGCTTCTATGAAGCTGCTTCCAAAGCTTTTATTTCTGCTCCTTGACTCGAAGTTACATCATCTTCATGTGGCGGTCCATACTGCACAGTAAAGCACATTGTTCTTTTAGAGGGAGTCGATCAAGAGCCAAGTGGGATAATTTAATCAGTTATAAACAAATGCATGAAATACATCAAAGTTTTATAACTTATCCTGTTGTTATAGCAATATTCACCTTCAGGACACTTACGCAGGGAAAAATATAACAGGTGAAGGCTCGTTTTGCTATTTAAACTTTGCAGATGGTTATATATTATTCCTCTCTGGATTAACAATATGGTAATGTGAATAAAGAATTGAGAAAAAAAAAAGGGGATGGTTAGTTTATAAATTAGGAGCTGTTCACATTTCCTTATGATTGTCTTGCTTCCTAACAGTAAAACTAGGGTTTTGTTGCACTTTTAAATGTATTAAAGTATTTTATTTGCTTATGGCCTCTCTATGAAATTGAAAAAGATGACTATTTTGATTTTATGAAGTCAAACACTGATTTCCACAAAGCTTATATATTTAAGTCCAGGAGTTGAACACAGCCTTTTTGATTCTCTGTACATACTTCCAAAATTTACAATAAGCCCCAAACTAATTTTACAGACCTATCTTGTAGAAAACTCTGTTTGTTTTATGTCCTGTAATACTACACTCAGCTAAAAAGTAATGTAATATAATCTCTGAATAAACTATAGATTTCTCCCATATTCTGAAAACAAAGGTTACAGACTTATATATTTCATTTCAGCTTATCTTGGTTACTCATAAGATAAAAGCATTCTGTATTATTAATTATCAAAAGGCAATTGCTAAAGTATATATTCTCAATTTAAATAGTTTTTTCATACCTGTAAATGTATGCATATGTACATATAATTCCTTTTGATAGACAAACACTCAATTACAAATACAATCTTATATTCACAGTATTTAATGATAACACTAGAATAGAATGAAATCTGATTCAGTGTCTGCTTCTTCTTCAAGTTTCTTTCAAGTTGAAACATTACTATAGGTTAAAAATCATACCAATGATTCAGATTAATTCATTTTCCTTTGCATTAATGTATACTGGTTTGGATATCTATATTTCCCTAAATATACCAAATTAAATATATCATTTTGTTAATTACGTTGAAATTCATGACAGCTGCTGGAAATTAAAATCATATTAACCATTTCTGAATTGTCTTTTTGAGTTGATACTTCATATGCCTGAATTTATTTAATCATGAAAACAACAGGGGCACCTGGGTGGCTCAGTCATTAAGTGGCTGCCTTTAGCTCAAGTCATGATCTTAGAGTCCCGGGGTCCAGCCCCACATTGGGATTCCTGATCTATGGGAAACTGCTTCTTCCTCTCTCATTCCCCTTGCTTGTGTTCCCTCTCTAGCTGTGTTTCTCTCTGTCAAATAAATAAATAAAATTTAAAAAAAAAATCTTAAAACTAAATGTTTTTAACATTTTACATACCTAACTTATATTTAATATTTAATGATCATTAGAAAGAGCTACTAACTGCTTTTTAAAATTACTATTTTTTAACTATTTCATTTATTTATTTGACAGAAAGAAACACAGCCAGAGAGGGAACACAAGCAGGGGGAGTGAGAGAAGGAGAATCAGGCTTCCCGCCGGGCGGGGAGCCTGATGTGGGGCTTGATCCCGGGTCTCTGGGATCATGACCTGAGCCAAAGGCAGTCGCTTAACCAACTGAGCCACCCAGGTGCCCCTCTTCAGGTACTTTTGAAAATTGTTATGTGTCAGAATGGTGGCGGGTAGGGGGAGAATCACATTTTCTTGTCTGAATATATTAAGTGGGCATAAGCCACTGTCTATGTGAAATATTTTTTCTCTCTAATCAAGTGTACCCAAACACACCTTTTCTCTTCCCAGCCATAAAAATAAAACTTGATGGGAATAAGCATACTTAAAAAAATGAAAATAAAAGAATATAGACTAATTAACAGGGCAAGTTATAGGCACACTTTTACTAAACATCAAATATTTGATTTTCATAATTATTCATAATTTAAGATAGTACATAAAATTAACCACTTGAAAAGGTATGCATTAAACTGGCTCCATTATATTAAAAGGGGAAGGATGAAGGAAATTAGTCCTATGTGACATTGAAATGCAAAGGTTTTCCTTGAGCTTTATAAGCACACATCACTTTTAAGTAGAATACAACTAGAAGATTTGATATTAAAAGCATACATAGTACTATTCTAGAAAATGATAAAGTCTGGTTAAATATTTTTTTAATACTAGACTGTTATAAATCATGTTCAATAATATTCACAAGAATATCTCAGGATATCAAACTCCCTTGCTAAAGATACTACCAAAGAAATTATGTTGGTTTCAAAAGACAGCAATTTATATGATGTGAACAAAGATTGATTCATGTTGCATAAATCAACTTATTAATCCATGAAGGTGAATTTTATTTTAAGAAAAAAGTGCAAATCTTGAATATTCTCTGTATTACCCCAGAGATAAGTTCCATAGTTCTGAATTACCGTTAGGAAATGAAGCTAGCTTCAATCTTCTATCCATCCATTTGTTTATTCACATATTTATTCATTCTGCAAATATTAATTTTAAATTCCTCCATGGATGAATAAAGAAGAAAATGAAATATAATGTACTCATGTTCTTTCCTTTTAGTTTCTATATTACTCCACCAATACACTTGAATATAGATAAGGCAATCAGTTAAGGACCTGTGGAATGCTTTAATTGCAAATTATGAATCATTAAAAAAACAGAAAACAAAAAACATGTACTTCTTCACTTGGAATTTGGATACAGATCATCAAGGAATATAGCCGGGAGTTGAAAAAAAAATAATGAAGTACTAAAAGTTCAAGACCAGTTCAGTATATATGAAGTCCTGGATAATAACTCGTATTACCAGGTGAAAAATAATCTCTGTCTAGGCAATCAAATTTCATTCTGTGTTTAAGCCAAAGGGTGTGTGTATATATATATATATATATATATATATATATATATATATATACACACGCATATATTCTTACTACAGTATTTGAAAGTTCATTAGGTATTTTCATGAGCAAGAAAATGTTCTGAAAATCATATTGCTGGTACCAGACCTCAAAATGAATTTCTGCTGTACAAATCAGTTTGCTGTACAAATCTGCAAGATTTTAACATTCACATGCTCCATTCTGCAATATTTATAATTTTGAAACTCACTTATTAATGAGAATTCATTCCCCAATAAAGCATTTTATAATAGCCTTGAAAACACAAAGTTAAGGGTGCCTGGGTGGCTCAGGTGGTTAAGCGACTGCCTTTGGCTCAGGTGGTTAAGCGACTGCCTTTGGCTCAGGTCATGATCCCAGAGACCCGGGATCGAGTCCCACGTTGGGCTCCCTGTTCGGCAGGAAGCCTGCTTCTCCCTCTCTCAGTCCCTCTGCTTGTGTTCCCTCTCTGGCTGTGTTTCTCTCTGTCAAATAAATAAAATCTTAAAAAAAAAAAAAGAAAACACAAAGTTAAGCATTCAGTTAAAGTCAGGTAAGCATGGCTTCACATGGAAGATTATAGTCCCTTATCCATTCATGTATTTATAAATATTTATTAAACTCTTCCCATATGCTATTCAAAATGCTAAAAGATTTATGGATACAGTAGTAAGCAGGATGTGGTTCCTGATCACACAGAGTTTAGGGTTGACTTTTAGCAACAATTATACAAGCATTTAGAATTCGGTAAGATGGAACAAAAGAAGGGCACCTGGGTGGCTCAGTGGGTTAAAGCCTCTGCCTTAGCTCAGGTCATGATCCTGGGATGGAGGCCCCCATCGGGCTCTCTGCTCAGCAGGGAGGCTGTTTCCTCTGCTTGCTCTGCCTGCCTCTCTGCCTATTTGTGATCTCTCTCTCTGTCAAATAAATAAATAAAATCTTTAAAAAAAAAGATGGAACAAAAGAAAATGTACAGCTACTTTTGGGATGGTGTAACACTTCAAAATATCTAGAATGAAATTTTAACATGAAGTGGGAGTACATCATAAGATGAGTACAGGAAGCAGCAGCAGAAGGTGTAAAGGATACCAATGGACAGATGACAGCACTTAATGGAAGTGATGTGAGATTTTAAACAGAGCTTTAACATGATGAGATTTGAATTTTAGAAAAATCACTCTGAATTCAGTCCCAGTTTGGGAAATAGATGAGGATAAGAGAAGTCGAAGTGTTGATGTATCAGTTGAGAGGTGCTTTTGGTGATCCAGGAGAAACTTTTGGTGACCTGTACAAAATTTTGTTTTGACAAAAATGGACTCATGATGAGTCATAAGGTACAAAATATGTAGGATTTTAATGCTATCAAATCTCAGTACTTGGACCTGGACTGAACAAAGGGAATCAAGAAAAGTGAGAAGTGAAAGATAACTCATGTTTCTGTCTTTGTAATATAGCGTTCATTTGACTTTCTTTGAAATAAGGTACACTGATGGAGTTTAGATTTATACATATCAAATAGGGCCCTTTTCAAAAATTTTAGATGAAGATATCAATAGGATGTGAAATATATATAATTAGATGATGGTAACTTCTTTTTTCTTTATTCTTCTCTGCTCACTAATACTTATGTTTTAATCTCTTCCCTAGGTAGACTGCCAAGACTATGTTTTCTACGGTCTTGTGGTTACAATGGGCAAGTAGCAAGATCTTGCTATTTCTTCCATTGAGATGTGGAACATAATTCTTCTGTCAAACAAGAGTTGGTGTTAATGAATTGCTTGACAAATAGAATGTGGCAAAAATAGTTCCATAAAACATTTGCCTAGATGGACTGTGGCCTTGCAACTTCTGCTTTGGTCTTTTGAAACATTTTTCTTGGGAGCCAGCTTCCATCCTTTGAAAAATTCCAAGCAGCACCACAGAGAGGACCAAGTAGAGAAAAAATGAGGTTCCTGTCCAACAGTGCAGCTGACTGACCAGGACATGGCCAGCACAAATTTACCAGCTTTATGGATGAGATATCAAGGATGTGGATTTCCCTACTTCAGCCAATGCTATGTGGAGCAAAAATAGGAAGAGAGCTGAGCCCTGTCAGAACTCTAGATCCACAAAATTGTCAGTGCAACAAAAATTATTTTCAATTATGAATTTGGGGGTAGCTTATTACAAGCAATAAAAATGAGAAGACCTCCACTGAGGTTAGCTGTGAATTTATGGCTTGGTTCTGGTTAATGGTGTTAATATTCTACTTCCGTTAGATCATAAAACATAAATCTCTCAACCATTGCAGGACATCATCCATTATTTTAGTAAAGAGGACTTTGAAGAGGACCAAATAAAAGGAGCCTTAATCCTATATGACTGCATTGAATAGCACTCCTTCCACCAATTAGGCCAACTTGAACTTTGATATGAGCAAAGAATACATTTTTTATTTTGTTATACTACTTAAAATTTGAAAATAAATTGTCTCAGTCTTAATTCTTTTTTGCATTATAGAGATTATGTTTTAAATGAGATTATGTATTCAAAATGGAAAGAGGACAAAGGAAGGAGAAAAGGAAGCAATGAGGAAGGAAGGAAGGAAGGAAGGAAGGAAGGAAGGAAGGAAGGAAGGAAGGAAGGAAGAGAAGGAATACATACTTTTATTTCATAGTTAAGTATTTGTTGTCATCGTTCCATGGTAAGTTTTAAGGGAATAAAAAGAGCCAGATAATTGTGATAAATACCTACTATTAGCCATATAAAATATGGTGTATTAAGAAAGCAATTTCAGGGGATAAAATGGCTGGTTTGCAAAGAGTAATGGAAAAGCAATAGTAAGATTAAAAGAAATGGTGACCCCTATGGATATTAAAGTAAATATTTTAAGAGCCAGGAAATTATTTATTTATTGAGTCTATAGAAGTTCCTGAAATTATCCAGAAACAGTATTCTGAGTGAGACAAGAGAAAGTTCTGAATGGGGAAGAAGCAGCATTCTGGAAAACCCTAATCTTTGACTCAGTGGCAATTATGTATGCAGAACTATAGCCAATTTAGTTTAAGTTGAATGTGCTGGGGATAGGGCCTCAAATAAGTTTGTTTCCTCCGAATGTATGTTCTTAGGTGATGCCTTTGGGTGTGAGGACAGCATACACCTATTCTTTGCCTTATTCTTATAGTTGTGAGTCTTGCAGAAAGAGAGAGAGACCCAGAAGCTAAAGTGACTATCACCTGTGGTTCCTGGTAGACAAGCTCTCCTTCAAGTTCCAGAAGAACAAGTACAACATAGACCATAGAAAACAAGGTCTTACTCATTTTTTCAGGAAATAAAGAGTAGCTTCAGCTCGATGAATATCACAACATTATTTTAGCATCATAAGGGTTTTCAGCTTGAGGAGAATTCTGAAACTAGTCTTCTATGCATGCAGTGTTGTACTGATACCAACAGAAATATTTCTAGGGAAGAACAACTCATAAATGTTACTGTTCAAGGAAATAGTTTGTGTGGAAATTCAGCTTCTTTTCTGGCTGCAATTCAAAACCATATTGCCTAGAAATGATCTTCATTTTTCTTGTAAAGAGCAGTTTTTCCCCATCCTTCCTTCCTTCCTTGAATGACCAGCTAGTCATTCAAGGAGTCCTAGATTTCCCACATCGGAAATGGTGACTTCAAGGAGAATACTTTTTTTCCAACAGACAGCAGGACTAAGTACAGATACTGACATATATCCTGAAACAAATCATCTCTTTCCTTCCAGAGTTATCCTTGACATTCCCTGAAAGCTTTCTCTTCTCTACAGACAAGCATTTAAATCTTTTCTACAGAACTTATCATCAAGTGAAACAGTATATAAATTACCCATTTATTTATTGTTATGTGTCTTCCTTTCTAGCTAGAATTTAAAACTCTTTTCTAGAATAAGTTACTTATGGCAATCCTTAAGAACAATTCCTCTCTACAGAGAAATATTTTCCCCACAGAATTTATCACCATATGAGATCATACATACTCTACATATCCATTTATTATGGTTTGTCTTAACTTCATAGAATTTAAGGTCCTTCTGGGTATATAGTTTTATCTTTCTAATCTCTGCCTAGTCCTCAGCACCCACGTAGAGTGCTACCACTTTGACCAGCCCAGGGTAAACATCCCCTTATTATTCTCTGTATGAAAGCGGGTGGCAAGGAACAATTGTTCATTTTAGCCACCAGCGGCAGAGAAGGTCTCTGAGAACAAAGCCAACATGTGGGAAAACTGAGATATGAGAGAGAGAACGAATAAGAAACATTTCCAGAAATAGTGGGACTAGTGGAACCCATGCAAGTTCATGTTATCCAATTAAGAAAACAAATACAATTGACTTTTTTTCTCCCCTGAAGTTAGCCATGTTCTTTAGTCATTTGCACCCTAAGGAATCATGATTAGTAGAAAAATTATGAAACATTGGGAGGGTTTTAGTGAAAATCCCTAACTGTCAGATTGTCTGAGTCAAGATGGGACCAGAGTGTAAAGATTATAACCCAATCCTTAGCTTGTCAACCTGTTTTTCTTGGAGGTGGCAAAACCTCATGGTAAGTGGGATATTTTTCTGTTTAGGCATGCAGATGAGCATGTTGAAACAAAAATTAAGGAGGAACTGATAGAAATTATAAGGATATTGGATTTTGTTGACTACTTCTTATGACCACTTTATAGACATGTTATAAATCCGAGTCCAGTAAGTACATTGGGCTTCCTGCTCAGTGAAGAATCTGCTTCTCTATCTCCCTCTGTTGTTCCCCTGCTGTGCTGGCTCACTCTTTTTGTCAAATAAATAAATAAATAAATAAATAAATAAATAAAGTCTTTTAAAAAATGCAGTCTTTCTAGGCTGGATCTTTATGGTAGGATATAGCATAGCTGGAAAAATTAATCAGATAATTACAGGCTTTAAAAGTTTATAATAACCACATTCTCTGCACGAAAATAAACTTAGCATAAACAGAGGTTGGTGGGGGAGATCTAGCTGAAAAAGAAACCAGACCACAAAGACCACCTTCCTGACAAAGTGGATAATTGCCCCCCAGTGAAGTAAGCCAGGGTGACAGGCTCTGCCACATCATTACAGCCTATCCCATTCTTCCCCTAGGCAGAAGCTAAATGGAGATTACTCACCCCTGAAGCCTACCACCCAGACCTAGCATCGTCAACTGCTAGGTCTACTTTCAAGAACCACTGTATTAAAAAAAAAAAACAAAAACAAAAACAAAAACAAAAACAGAAAGAAACAAACAAACAAAAACCTTAGTCTCCTAATTCAAAGAAATGCTGGTAGATTACGATTTAGCTTTTAAGAGATGCATGATTAGTTAGACCCTTAAACTGATGAATTAAAGTTAACCTTTGCAAGTATCTAAAATAATTCACACACTAAAGAAAAAGCCTCGGTAGTGCCTGGGTGGCTCAGTTGGTTAAGCGACTGCCTTCGGCTCAGGTCATGATCCTGGAGACCTGGGATCAAGCCCCACCTGGGGCTCCCCGCTCGATGGGAGGCCTGCTTCTCCTTCTCTCACTCCCCCTGCTTGTGTTCCCTCTCTAGCTGTGTTTCTGTCAAATAAATAAATAAAATCTTTAAAAAAATAAAAAATAAAAAAATAAAGTAAAAGCCTCTTCAAGAGCCATCTCGCAATTGGTCTTGGACAAAAATAACTTCTCAGAAATAGAACTGAGAGCAGGCAGATTGGTTTACCACTTATGTCATTGTGCTATTATTGTTAGGATTCTTTGATTTTTTTTTTCTTAGTGGGAGAGGCAAATGGAGTATATCGACTTTCTATCTCGGTCTATAAAAATGCATATGATAGTTTTCAGGTAATTATATTCCTTGTGGATTATGGTAGATGATAGTTATATAATTTACCAATTAGAATAAGTAGCAGAATGAAAATACATAAACAGGAAAGCATGGACATAAAGGGGCCAATAAAGTGTTAATTATCACAGTACAGGCAGATGTTGGTGACTTGAATAGATGTGATAATGTTGCAGCTAATGGGACGAACTCGTATCTGGGTACACTTTGTAAACAGAATTAAAGAACTTGTTGATGACTTGGGTATACTGTGTCAGAGAAATCAAAGATGTTTCCAATATATTTTGTCTGAGCAATTGTAGAGGAAGATTTACTGAGATAATGAACATTGGGATAGGAGAAAGTTTGGAACAGCTGAAATTATGAGTTCTTTTCATTGTTGATTTTGAGGTGTTTAAGATACTCAAGTCATATTGCTGAGTAGGCAGTCAGATACACAAGTAAGAACTCAGAAGAAAAGACAAAACACGATAGAAAATTTGGAGTCATCAGTATAAAAATTATATTTAAATCATTAGATTACTTACAGAAATAATATATTTAGAAAAGGGATGAATGATGAGAATCAAACTGATGATATATAGATTATGTTGAGGAAATAGGACTGAAAACTGGGTTTGGGAAGATGGATGTCATCACTGACCTTGAAAAACACACTTAATAGGAAGAAAAGTTAATCATTAAGAGGTCAGAGTTGTTTGTTTATTTTTAGGGTTTTAAAAATAACAAATTATAATGGAAAATCATATGCTTATGCATAATGACTTCAGATTAAGTAAAAATGACTTAACATTATTTTATTTAAATGTTGTTGGGTATAATCAGTATACTTTCTTTTTTTATTTAAAGATTTTTTTTTAATTTATTTGACAGAGAGAGAGATCACAAGTAGGCAGAGAGGCAGGCAGAGAGAGAGGAGCAGAGAGCCCGATGCGAGTCTCGATCCCAGCACCCTGAGATCATGACCGGAGCCAAAGGCAGAGGCCCAACCCACTGAGCCACCCAGGCACCCTACTTTCTTTTGTTCTTTCATTCATTAATATTTATAAAGCTGTCTCTTATGGAGTTAAGCCAAAGGCTGGTCATAAAAAATTAACGGCAATCATGTTTTGTTTTTTTTTTTTTTTTTTTTTTTTTTTTGGCAATCATGTTTTTGTACGTGTTTTTATATTAAACTACTCATTCTTAAATTTAAGAAAATATCAATTTATGGAAATGTATTAAATTCTGATAAACCTAGCCATGTAGCTATTATATGAATGTCTTAGAGATGCACAAGAAACTAAACACTTATATTTTAGTCTTTGTACTCAAAGTTCCAATATCATCCTTAAAACATCCTACATAACTTTAGATGAAAAGCTTTTTACCATTTCTATAGTAATTATAACATTTTCAATGAACAGATGCATGTTATCTGTTTCAGGAATCTACATATTACATGGAGATTTGAATGTAATATTCAAGAGCTAACTTTACAATTACAATGTAATTAACTTTACAATTTTTAAATTTATATTATGAATTAAAGGGTTAAATTCACATAAATATCAAATTGAATAATTTCAATTTTCCAGTTCACATTTTGAGGATGATGTAAGTTTACTGACATTTCCTTAAATGACAGCAATGGTAGATGAGCAAAACTATTTCCCCCCAGTACTTTATTATTGAAAAATAATGAATGATACACGGAAAGTAAATTTTCTTTTTGCATTTTAATTAAGTAATATTTCAAAGTTATAAGTGAGAATGGAAATTGTATTTCTTGTATTCAATATGCTTTCTCTGAAACACTCTTTCTTGCCACCTCTGAAAAAGCAGTCTTCTACTGTTTATCTCTTTATAGCTTTCTTTTTTACAAATCACCAAAAGGGAAGAAAACTTTGGATATAAAATGATTGGTTGATTTGTAATTTGGGGAAAAAAATAAAAGTACTGATTTTAAGGCTTACAATTTCCCATATTAGTTTTTGACGGATGGTGTATTGTGTAAGCTTTTCCAACCATATGTGCCAATCAAACTCATCCCTGACCTGCAACACAAATTTGCCAGGGCCTAGACTGCCGATCAAATTAAACTGCCACAAATAAAGAGGTTGTCTCTTCCTTGTATGATAATTATTCAGAATGTTCTCTCTCTATATTATTCCATATTTTTATAACTTACTACTACTTAACACCAGTGAATATAATAGGCACTTGAAGACTGAACAATACCAACATAAATTTAATTTTTTTCTGTAAAAAGGTGAATTGTTAAGATATTAATTTCCTATCAAATGCCTATTCCAGTGATTTTCAGCAAAACACAAAAGAATAATTAAATTATATCACAGCCAAACATCTACTGGACTAGATGCGAAAGGTCCACTATTGTTCAAGTGTAATTTTCACTTTTACAGGGATTTCTGGATTCTGTCACTGTGTGGAGTATGGCTTATAGTATTTAGACAGTATGTTTTAGTGATGATTCATTTGCCATTACTTTAGGCTTTATGAGAGTATAAATTGATGTCATATTTGTGACAAGAAGAAAGTGACTGGTCGTTGTTATGGATTACTTAATAATCATTGGTAAGTAGAAAACAAATACAAATGATAGAAATTGTAATTTGTGTCTACACATGACATATAAATGTTACTTGAAGTGGTCTTATGAATCTCTTGCAAAATACATTAATCTTATTTTGTTATTGCTCATTTGTAAGAGTCTCCAAGGTAGTTTAAAACATAAAGTGTGGCTTGTGGTGCTTTTGAGCCAAGAAGAATTAATATTTTATTCTTATTCCTTTATGAGAAAAGAAAATAATTAAACAATATTTCCTCTGCAAAACTGCAATAATTCTGTGTGATATAAAGCACATTAGATTGAAATGATATTACTGCATTAAATGGATGTCCAAGAAGTCAAACAAAAATACACAGTATTTTATCAAAAGCAATTAATCTTTTTTCATCCAGAGTATGACATTTCACTATGTAATTGCACAGGAAATTAAACTCTTTTCATAGATTTAATAATGGATGAGATATGGGTTTTGAAGTAATTGTTTTTATTGGGCTTTGTCATTCTAAGGCACGATACGCAAGCTGTGACTCGCAACTTGCACCTCTGTCAGCTGGAAGATGGATTAGAGAAAAACAATAAGGGGGCTCCATTCAGAACCCACCAGGACACAAGCAGCACCAAAAATTCAAGTAAATTTCTGGCGTTTTTATTTTTAATTTCAAATCAGTTTCTCTGCCCAGGACACTTTTTTATGCTGTTCTAATACTACACACACGGCAAGTTTCCACATCGACCGTCCTTTATAAACATGCATATTACATATGATGGTTATTGCTTTCTACATACACTTCTATGCATTGTTTGAGCATTTAAATGTCTATAAAATTGGATTTCAATGTTAGAATGATGAAATATAAGGCGATATTAAAATTTAATTAAATATAAAATAGTGTTTATATAAATGAGTACAAGTGCCAAGGCTTTATACATTATATATCCTAAAGGCTAGATGTCATAGACAGTTACATAGTTAGCTATCTAACAAGATGTATATACACAGGCATTTCATATATTTCAGTGTGTGTATGTGTGGGGGCGCATATATAATTTGAAAACTATAGAATCCATTTTTTATTCATTTCGGAACAAATATATGTTGTCTTTTTCATTTCCCCTTTACTTATTTTTGTTTGCCAATCTGTTATTGGGAAGTATTTATAAACTATTATTAGTGAGGAAAGATTTTCAGTGCCATTCCAGAAAAAAATCAAAATTTAGCAAAATGGTGAGAGAAAAGACATAGCAACATTCAGTTTCAAAGCTGAATGCTCAGTGTAAACTTACAATTTTGCTAATAAGAAATTAAAGATTTCTTGTAAATTAAGTTTTGTCGAAATACTATGGTATTTAAGATCAAAAACCTTGAAATTATGTGTTCCAACTATAACAGTTCTTTTATACATAGTGGCTGTTCAATTACTATTTCTGAATCAAACTGAAGTCAAGATAATTTTCCTTAGAAAATTAGTTTATATATTTTCTACCAAAAATATTAGAATCTGTACTAAATTTGGGAACTTCTTCGGTGCAAGGTGGAAACCAATAAAGGATTTTTCTCTGGGTATATCTGGAAAGGACATATATTTACTTACTAGGGAAATACTCTGTTGTGTTGCCCATTTGTGAAATAAAAGGGCCAAAATATTAATTTTTCTGCTCTCAATAAATGGCACGGCTGCATTCCACGGTATGTTTTTAAAGTCCCCCATATTCTTGTATGGAGTTGGTGTTTAGAAGATGTATTATACAGAAGCTTCTGTAGCTACTAGTTCCAAAAGAAAGATGGACAGAATGCCAATTTCTGGAAAGAAGAGGAGACCAGAGGAGGAGGAGGAGGAATAAGATGGAAGAGAGAAAAATGGATGAAAAGGGAGAAGAAAGAAGAGGAGGAGAATAAAAAGAAGGACAGCAAAAGGAAGAGGATGAGGAAGCAGGCAGAAGCAGATGGCGGGAGAGGGAGAAAAAGGGAGAGACTTGCAAAGGTAGATGAAAGCCAGTTCGTTTATAAAATGATACACTGTTACATTAGCTCAGAAGCCAATGAAAACCAATTGAGAAGATACTGGAAAAAGAAAAAAAAAAAAAAGGGAAAGAAAGAAAGAAAGAAAAATATGCTGAACACGACCTGGTTGAAACTCTCATTAATCAAATGATTTTACACAAGACAAGGCAATGCAACATCACCACTAAAACTAAGGGCTTTAGGGTTTTAATTCTACAGGCCTTGGGCCAGTATTTAGATTTATGATAATTCAACTTCTCTATCTAATAATTGGAATAATAACATTTGCTTCATGGTTTCTGTGGGGAGAAAATAACAAAATTTATTATTTAGCATGGTACTCAGTACAGAGTAACTATCTAGATAAAAAGAGGAAAAAAAAAGCAAGAAAATATCTATAAATATCTATGTATTAAAATGAGATACAATACAGGAAGAGGAAAAAAGCAATTGGGAATTAAAAATACTGATTTTTAGGTGCAGCTGGGTGGCTCAGTCATTAAGTGTCTGCCTTGGGCTCAGGTCATGGTCCTGGAGTCCCAGGATGGAGCCCTACATCAGGCTCCCTGCATGACGGGAAGCCTGCTTGTCCCTCTCTCACTCCCCCTGCTTGTGTTCCCTCTCTGGCTGTGTTTTTCTCTGTCAAGTAAACAAATAAAATCTTAAAAAAATAAAAGAAAATACTTATTTTAGCACATACATTGGTACAACCTCAATGTTTTCATTAAGCTACTCACTGAGTCATTTCAGAAATGAACTTCCAACTGTGTAAAGGGATGGGATTATATTATAATCTAAAATCATTTTATTAATTTTCATTTCATAATGAAATAGCAATTTCATCACCAATATGAAAGTAAATGTTTATTGATAGGACTTATACTATTCTTTCTAAATTAAAATTAATTTGATAATTTTTAATTTATATTATATCCTGTTTGTTTAGTCACCCTAAATTTATAATTTTATTCTATTATGTATTTAATAAGATAAACTCCAAAACCAACTTCATATTAAAACCTATCTTTAAACTTATGTAATCTTAGCAAATTATTTAACTTTTTACGCCTCAATTTCTTTATTTCTACAAAGATGATAAAATAATATCTCCCCCATAATTTAAAAATTATATATATTGGAATTAGAACAGCAATTGCCATACAGTAATCACTTGGCACACATTTGCTTTTATACTTGGTTGTTATTACTATTGCTGAAGTCACTGGTAAGAATGATCAAAATAATCATTAAGTAGAATTAGAGAAGGTGGCATTTTCAAATATTCCTCAAAATTTAAGAAAACTTATTTTGTGTTTTGAGACAAGGTTTAGAAAGGAGAGTGCCAAGGATGCGGTTAAGAGGTGCAGGAATAAAAGGCACAGTGGCTTTGGGACTGGTTTTATCTGGGTTCCAACTATGACTCTACCACTCCTAAATATGTGATTCTAGGATTTTGCTTGACTTTTCTGAATCTCATATTCCAGTCATGTAAAATGAACACTGTCTTATCTCATATTTTTTGTGCAGTTTAAAGGAGATAACATACTTAAAGTGTCTAACATTTGATAATTGATCATTTCAATTTCCATTCTCAAGAAGTCATTTCTTTCTAATGATATATTCACAGAGTCTCAAAACATCACATATTCTGAATCTCAAGTAAGCTAAGCCAGGTAAACTTACATCTCACTTTCCACAAGTTATTTGAGCTTTTTAAAGTTAGTTGTAGTAGTCCTGATATTTTCAAATTCCTTATTTCATTGTGTGCTTAGTCATAAATCTTGAAGTCTAAACCAGACACTTTGTTCTTTCAAATTGCTAAAAGAGTATAAATGAAAATGGTACTTTAGTTTTTTTGATTTCCATTACAAATGACAGATTTTCTGAAGTGTCACATTTAGGTAACCTCACACATATAAAAAAAAAAGTTTAAGATGAAATATCTGATATCCAGAATGCACTGATATTAGAAAATTATAACTCATTACTGGATAAAATAGAAAATACAATATTCTTAGGGGTATACAACTTGAGAGCAAGGCTGATTCAATATAATGTCACTAGAAAATTACTAATTTTTGCGGCGCCTGGGTGGCTCAATTGGTTGGGCGACTGCCTTCAGCTCAGGTCATGATCCTGGAGACACGGGATCGTGTCCCACATCGGGCTCCCTGCTTGACAGGAAGCCTGCTTCTCCCTCTCTCACTCCCCCTGCTGTGTTCCCTCTCTGTGCTTCTCTCTGTCAAATAAATAAAATCTTAAAAAAAAAAAAGAAAATTACTAATTCTCATGATTGAGTTGTCTCCCTTATTATTATTGTTGTTGTTGTTACTATTTTACCCAAAACAAATGGAACACCAGTATCCTTGGTTTTGCTGATGAAATCTGGATTGTTTCCAGCAGGCTTCAGTATGTCATAAATAAAAATGTATAGGAGAAGTTTACTTACACACACTACAGTAAGAAGTTTCTTTAAAATGAAACATTTTCATTTAGCTTTTCTTTTATATATTTTATTTCAGAAGGTAATAAAAATATGTATGTTCAAAATGTATTAATAGATGTGTCATAAAAATTTATTTTATAGAAGTGCTACTTGAAAATTCTGTTTTATTTTATAGCAAATTAGAATTATATTTATTGGGACACCTAGGTGGCTCCGTAGGTTAAGCTTCTGCCTTTGGCACAGGTAATAAATCTCAGGGTCCTGGAATCTGCCTGCATAGGGCTCCCTGCTCAGCAACAGTCGGTTTCTCACTCTTCCTGCCCCCTGCTCATGCACTCTCTCTCTTTCTCATACATAAATTCTTTAAAGAAAGCTATAGAATTATATTTATTATTTAATTTATTAGAAAGAAGTCATGTTTTAGTGTTATTTTATAAAATTTAGTCTAATAAACTGATGTTTTCCAGGATAAAATGTAAATTAAGGTATATCTATATAAATATGTTCATGTTATTCTATGAAATTAAATATACCAAGTGTCAACAATGTTTAATCCCAAAGATTTACCCAACATTAATCTTTGGAGGTTCTGCTCAATCATCTTATCAATTTAAATTTTGACATATTCATATATATTCAAGTATATTCATATATTTGTTACCAAAATAATCATAAAGAATATTATTGACACATATATTTAATAAGCAAAATGATGATAGCTGGAAGAAATGCAAGCAGTTTTCTATAATTCTTTATTGATTGTATAATATTTATAAATAATTCATATTTGGATTTTAAAAGTTATGAAACTAAAATTCAAACTATGGAATGATTTATGTGGTTATGGGTAGTCATCCAATTGATAGTCACAGATTTCATTCATAGAATATAAATACTTATACTAACTCAGATGAGTTATAAAAAAGAAGTAATAAGTTAAACAGTGTGCAAACTTATTAGAAACCTGTGTGGCAATGTATGCACACAACTGTGATATTTGATGCATAAGTCCCACAAAACTTGTTAATGATGATTTTAAATATATACATATATTAAAATATACATAATCATAAATTTTGCATACTACCGAATTTTTCATACATCTTAGATCGGTTAGCAGTAAAATGTCCTTCTAAGTGACTTTATAAAAATATTTCCCCTTAAATTGGAATTTGATCTTGACATTCTTAATAGTAATATAGAAACTAAAATTGTAGATTTTTATTGCTAAATAAATAGTGATTGAGAAAAATATGTATATCCTTAAAACTTGGAGATGTCTTATTTACTTACTTAGGGTGTATTATTTTTTATTAATAAAGTGGATTTTGGAAACTACCTCATATGATTTTGTCACAATTTCAGAAATAGTTGTTATTTAAGTGCTTTTATTTCACTAACTTCTCCAGCAAGATTATCTCTTAAACAATCAAAAACATTTCATTACAATTTATAAGAAGTTGTATTTCATCATTATGGCTGAAAATTTGATAGCACTCAGATTGACGTTATTTTTTCAAGACAGCAAAAGTGTTGGATTAGATAAACATTAAATTTAAATGTTAAAGCCAAAGCCAAGAATACTCCTTTCATATACTTTTAAACTATGAGAAATATGTCTGGATTTAAAGTAAATCTAAATAAATACAAACAAAGGTCTTCTTAGCTTCTAATGAATTTGAAAGAAAAGTAAAACTATATTTTAAAGATTTTATTTATTTATTTGAGAGAAAGAGAGAGTGAGTGAGAGAGAGCATGAGAGGGGAGAAGGTTAGAGGGAGAAGCAAACTCCAGGCAGAGTTGGGAGCCTGATGTGGGACTAGATCCCAGGACTCCAGGATCCCGACCTGAGCTGAAGGCAGTGGCGTAACCAACTGAGATACCCAGGGGCCCCTAAAATATATTTTAGACATCAGTGGCTGTGATACAGAAAAAAAAGTTATTTCATCTACATCATAAAAGTGTCTAACGATGAGCAGTAACAATTTACATAGTAGAGAGGAAGAATAAGAGTTCACAAATTCTGAGCTAAAAGTCTTTTTTTTTTCCAATTTAAATTCAATTAGCCAATGGATAATACGTCATTAGTTTCAGAGGTAGTGTTCGATAACGCATTAATTACATACAACATCCAGTGCTCATCATATTACATGCTCTCCTTAATGCCCATCACCCAATTACCCCACTCCAACCCACCTCCCCTTCAGCAACCCTCAGTTTATTTCCCATAGTTAAGATCCCTTTATGGTTTGTCTCCTTCTCTGATAACTTCCCATTCAGTTTTCCCTCCTTTCCCCAATGATCCCCTGCAATGTTTCTTATATTCCACAGATGAGTGAAACCATATGATGATTGTCTTACTCTGACTGATGTATTTCATTCAGATTAATACCCTCAAGTTCCATCCACATCGATGTAAACAGTAAGTATTCATCCTTTCTGATTGGAGCCAAAATTCTTATGTGTTATACTTATGCTCAACCTATTAATTAATTTATTTAACTTTTATAATAAGGGAGTTTTCACCGAACAAGGATTCCTCTCTTAATAAGAGGACAAAGATTTCCAGTATTTGGAAATTAAAATGATTTTAACTCTTGAGAGGCAGAGAAAGAGTGAGAGAGAGAAAAAGAACATTGGGAAATATTGAAATTACTTGCAACAATACTGTAATATACACAAGGAACTATATAGATAATTTGTTTTGCTTGATTAGCAATGAAAAAGGTCAAAATTCTTCCCAGTTTATTACAGAGAATTAATCTAGGATGCAATAAAACTGTCTCTGGTATTAGATACACAGATTGTTAAGAATTGAGATTTCCCAGGTGTTGAAGTCCAGGTCAGATAATATTTATCTGAGCATGTATCAAAACAAACTATGCTGGATTGCAATGTTAATTGAGATTCAGTAAATATAGATGAAAATAAAATGTTAGAAGGAAGGGGGCTTTTAATTTTTCTACACCAGGAAAATAAAGTGATGTTAGAAAGGACAGAGGACATTGGAGAGGGGAACTCTAGAAAAAGGAATTGTCAAAAGATGATATAGCTGAGTGAAAGATTCTAAGAAATGAATATAACAAATCATTTTGATATTAAATAGACTGAGAGATGGGAATATAATAAAAGTCACATTTAGATAAAATCGGGGGGGCTTGTGGGGGTCTGGAAAGAATAGATTATGCTATATGCTCAGGGCGAATATATTACAATGGGATGTGCTAAGAATGGTGAAAGGGCAGCAGAACTGGAACCCTGTTAGAAAGTAAAGTGAATGGGGCGCCTGGGTGGCTCAGTTGGTTAAGCGACTGCCTTCAGCTCAGGTCATGATCCTGGAGACCTGGGATCGAGTCCCATATCTGGCTCCCTGCTCGGCGGGAAGCCTGCTTCTCCCTCTCTCACTCCCCCTGCTTGTGTTCCCTCTCAGGCTGTTTCTCTCTGTCAAATAAATAAATAAAATCTTAAAAAAAAAAAAAAAAAGAAAGTAAAGTGAAACCATCAGTCAAAGTGCACATGGTTTGGCAAGTTTTTTGAGAAAGAGGGAAAGGAAGTATGTGCTTTGTTAGCAATGTGCTAACATGTAGAATTTACATGAGTATATTTATAACCCAATGATTTATCAAAAAATTAAGAGCTATATAATAGAATATGATATATTGAATTAAAGAATCTATGATTTACAAGTATTGTGCTACTGTTGCTGTTTGAGTGTCAAGCAGGAGATAAACTAACTTGAGGATTCACCTTCCAAAGAAAATTTCACAATAAAGGAAAATAAAGTGAACTTCTGTGAACTATTTGTACCACAGGATGTATATTAATCAACAAGAGTAATTGTGGAGGAGAAAGTACTGTCATATGGTTCGACAAACAGTGGTAATTGGGCTATATTTTGCCTAAGAATTAAGCAGGAAATAAATTTACAAAATATTCTTAAAGGTAAACCCTTTCTTATGTTATTTAAGCAATCATTTTCAGGGAATGTAGTGCTAAAAGATAGAAGCTTAGTTGTTAACCCCAGTGTTGAAGGTAACTGATAATCATTAAGAAATGATTCAGCAAAATAGTTCTCTGCATTAGGATTTTTTTTTTTTTCTTAATCTTGTGACCACGGGACAAACTTCAGAGAGCCACGATGATCCTGATATGGGGTGAGGGAAAACAACAACGACGACAACGACAAAACAAGTGAAATAGGTGCATGGTGAGGAGCTGATTTCCTTAGGTGCCATCAGATCCTCAACAAGCTGTGGACCTAAAATAGCTAAGATTTTTTGTTCTATAGAATTGTATCTACTGGTAGGCATAGATTGCAAAAGGCATATCAAAACACCATGGTAGGATACAGAGAACAGAGAAGCATGGAGCCAAAGAAATTTACAGATGAGGGTTGGCTCCAAAACATTTAGGGTCTTTCAGGCCACAATATCATTATACTTTTCTACTTGGAATAGAAAACAATTGGTAGGTTGTAAGCAAGACAAGGCATATGTGACTTATATTTAAAAATGTGCTCTGGCTTTCATAAGAAGTATGTATTACAGAAGGCAGGAAAGAAAGCAAAGAAACTAAGTAGGTTGATGTAATAATAGTTCATGTGAATTATGGGGATAATTTGGGCAAGAGGGTTGAAATAAAAAATGGACACATTTGAAATATACTTAGAGGGTGCCTGGGTGTCTCAGTGGTAAGTCTCTGCCTTCACCTCAAGTCATGATCTCAGGGTCCTGGGATTGATCCACATGCGGCTCTCTGCTCAGCGGGGAGCCTGCTTCCCCTTCTGTCTTTGCTTGCCCTCTGCCTATTTGTAATCTCTCTCTCTGTCAAATAAATATATATATATATTTTTTTTTAAAGAGGGGCACCTGGGTGGCTCAGTGGTTAAACCTCTGCCTTCAGCTCAGATCATGAACCCGGAGTCCTGGGATAGAGCCTTATGTCTGGCTGCCTGCTCAGCGGGAAGCCTGCTTCTCCCTCTCTCACTACCGCTGCTTGTGTTCCCCCTCTGGCTGTGTTTCTCTCTGTCAAATAAATAAAATCTTTTAAAAAAAAGAAATATACTTAGAAATAGAGTCAAAGAACATAAGTGATGTGCTGGGAGTAGAAGCTATAGAATATTTGTTGTGAGCAATTAAATATATGATGATGTCAATTACTCATGTGGGGACAACTAAAGAAGAACACCTTGTTAGGGAAAAATCAGGAGTTCTCTGTGGATCTGTTAAGCTTAAAGAATCTTTTAAATGTTTAGGTAAAGATGTCAGGTAGACAGTTAAGTATATACATCTGGAATTCAGTGCCAAGAGGTGTTTTAGAATATACCTTTTAGTATTGGGGTTGGGGATGGAGGATGAGAGAATATATTAGATATACTCTGTAATATAAATAAATATATTAAAATAAACTTTGGTTGCAGAGGAAAATTTGACAAGATAAGAAGATGGAAGTTTTCATTTTACCCTTTTAAAAATGAAGAGGAAAATCAGCAACTAGAATAGCTGGAAATTACTTGAAAGAACATGTGTATATGTCTATATATGTTTGCATATAAACTAGAGTGACATTTGAGCTAGAGGTGGTAATTCATTATTATTGTAAAGTATGTAGTTATATTAGTGTTGTTATTGTAAGTATGTGCATAAAAATAAGAATTTTAAAATATCTTCATGCTATCTTACCAACATTTAAATTCCTATGTAAGCACAGAGCTCAACTGAGTTTGAATAAGTATCAATAAGCATTTATCTATTTGTAAGTAATAAATAAATAAACTAAAAGAAATGTTTAAATGTATGTAAATATTGTGGTCTCTGTTGATGGCTTGCCATATCTAACTTACAGAGGATAAGTAAATATGGTATTTCATTGAATGTTTATTATTATTTTCATGTACACTGTCAGTCATAAAAGAGGTTACATATCCCTACAAATAATATATTTTTCTTTTTCTTACTCTAAATTACCTTTTGGCTATAAGTATTGAAAACTTTAAAATATAATTATTCTTCAGCAAGGTAATACCCAGGTATCTAATGTTAGTTATGTAAAAATAATTTCAGTGGAATCAGCAAACCCTTAATTTAGACACCAACATCCTTTTTCTGTGATATCCCTCTAGATGGCTGATTAGCACGTGTCTAAAAAAAAAAAAAAAAAAAGATAAAAAGTTTATCTTCAAAGAAAGGTCCAACCTGAAGCCAGAAGCTCCACTCCTCCCCAACCATGGCAACTCTGTGACCTCAGTTAGTGAGCTACAAAATAAGAAGACTTCAAAGAGCTGCAAAAGGTTTTGGTACAAAAGAAGATGTGAAGGGGAAAACAGCATGAGGAACTCTAGAGGTGATGCTCACATCAGCTGTAGACTATGCCACAAAAGGAGAATTTAATCGATTAAGGATAGAGAGTAGAATTGGAACAATGAAAAGAAATGCCACATGCTGACTAAGAAAACTAGAGGAAAGCAAAATGAAATATCTTGGGGGATCTTCTGCTACTATCAGCTGAAAAAGTCAAGGAGGGCGTTTGGTTATTTTTTCCTATCACTTATGACCACAATGAAAAAAGAAAAGAAAAGAAAAGGAGCATGACTGGCAAGATTGACAAACATCTTGACCAAGAAGACAGTCTAATAAAATCATAAAAGTGAAGTGGTTTAGTTCTCTATTTCTTCCTCACCTTTAAAAGGTTTTATTTTAAGTTTGGTTCTGATAACTATCTTTTGGTGAAAACTATCATGGCTGAGGACGTCAAATTTATAGTTGAGCTGATAAACAAGCATAATGAACAAAGACAATTTTTTAAAGAAGTTAATACTGTTCTTTCTAAAAAAATCACTTGTCAAAATTTAATAAAACAGATCAAATGCCACTTAAATGAAGTGAAAAAGCAAAGGAAAAAAATATGAAGGCAAACAACCTTAATCAATTAAGAAAATATTTAGGGTAAAAACATCATGAATAGATCAGTACAATTTAAGAAAATGGCAGATACGATATAGAGAAATTAAAGGTAGCACTTTTTTAAAATCTTTAAAGGCAAGTATCTTAATAAATTGTAGCGAGATGATGATGGTCAGGTTGCTATGTATATTTGGCATCTGGTTTATAGCTGCCTGTGGTTGCTGTGGTCCTGATTTTTATAACCCTATAAAATGCTGACAACACTAGAGAATGGACTACAATTGAGAAGAGTGGTGACTAGAAAACAAAAGTGCAGGTAATAAGTTTGAGCTTAATAATATGTATTAATTTCTACATCCAACATTGAGCTAAACACAGGTTCATTATGAGCATTATAAAATTTATTTTATTTTATTTATTTTTAAGGATTTTATTTATTTGACAGAGAGTGAGAGAGAGACAAAACACAAGCAGGCAGAGCAGGAGGCAAGGAGAGGGAGAAGCAGACTGCCCTGTGAGCAGAGAACACGATGCAGGACTCGATCCCAGGACCTGGAGATCATGACCTGAGCTGAAGGCAAACACTTCAGCTGACTGAGCCACCAAGGCACCCCACATTACATAAATTTTAAATGACTTAGAGTGGCATAAATTACCTCATTGACTCTCTTAACATTTAAATCCTAAAAAGATATAAAAAATTATTTGTATACATAATAAAGTACATTTTGTACTTATATGAGTGTCTATGGTGTCAATAATTATGAGAGCTTGAGTTTACAGATTTTCATGTTTGCTTTGCAGATTTCACCTTGTAACCACCATTGTTAACCTGGTCTAATTTTCTTGTGAAATTAATTAGACATGAACTAAGTACACATAAAATTAGCCCAGATAAATAATGATAATTCATGACGATGTTCTTTTGTAATACTAGTAGTTTAAGAATAAAATAGTAATTAACTGATTATAATTTGAGTATATTTTCAAGCAAAAAGTAAAATAAAATAAACAAGTAATCAAGCAAATCTGTTCCCTATTTGGGCTTTTCTTATTCTAATGGCTTTGGATGATATCTTTTAGCTTTATGAAATTTTTTTTCACTTCCATTCACCCCAAATATGACTTCAATGACTCAGTGCTGAAACAAGTTGTTTGGGCAGTGATTTTGTGGGTATGAATACACTGCCATCTTTCTTTCACCACAAAATCTATTATTTGGAAACATGTATGGGATATCATGACAGCAAACAATGCACTCCGTAAGATCTTATATGACGGTGCTGGCAGAATCATTGCCATCAGGGCGTGAAAGTGCTTACTGGAATAAATGTCTACCGGGGAGGACAAGTTGTTGCCTTTTTCATGATGGAAGACATCCATTGGAAAGAGCTCAATATGATCAGTCAGCCAGCAGGTGGGTGAGTGATTCTCACTGAAGAATAAATCACTGGAGAATAGTACAGCATAGACTTGGCTTCTACTTTTTCAAGTTTGGCATCAGCCATGACAGTAAACCAGACTTCCATGGGGACAAATCTTGTTTGCTGAGCTCATGCCTAATCTCTCAATTTCTGTTTCCACAGTCACTTTTTACATAGACCAGGAAGTACCAGGAAGGCTGATGATAAAAGTTGACTAATATCTAGAATATGTATCCTGTTGTCCACCTGACTATTGATGGATTCCTCTGCAATGGAGAAACTTAACTGAACTTTAAGGGCCACAAATGTCTGCACACCTGGTGCTCATTCTGAGAAACCCACTCATATATCACTTCATCATATTTTCTCATCAAATCTTGCAATCATTTTCTTTCTAGTACCTTACCAACTAGCCAAACCAATAAACAGCACACATTGCTTAGCATAAATTTTAAACTCTGGTCATTTTTTCTTTCATATGAAATGGTAAAACAAAGACAATATTTTGTCAAAAGTATTTCTCTTTACCACTGTTCTCCAGGGCAAACCATGTGATGAGCTGGAGTGCAGCAGCAGCCCATTTCTACCTGGTGTAAGAATTTTACACTGACCTCTGAAATATTTCCCTTCTTCTATCAGTTATTTATACTGAACAGTTCATGAGATCAGCCATGTAGAAAAAGGCAAGGGCAACCATGCATCAGTCGGTGTTGTAAAAAGATCAGTCATCTCCTCCTAACTTGTTTGAACTCTGTACACAAACTCATGACCATTTTATAATGTGGAGATGCTATTCATATCCAGATCTGTGAAAGAGGAAGAAATCAGTTCCTAACAAGTTGCTTTGATCAAATACCATTTGAAGTGCCCAGAAAAACATGAAATTTATAACAAAGCCAGGGAACAACACCTAAGCTATGTTTTTAAATGGTGTTATATATTAGCAAAAGAATAGGTTATATGAAATGTCCTGGGAAAATAAAAGAAAGGAAAAGAAAAGTCTTGGGTATATGCTTTGGTTCTTCTCTGGCAATTGATTGTCATACGTCCTTATTTTGTGCTCACCAGACATGTAGCATACAATTAGGTATGCTGTCCTCAAGGCCTAATTGATGGGAAGCTTGTGCCGCAGCCTGGACTTGCTGCACAACTTCTTTGTTTCTTGACATCCCTAGAAATTAGCAACCTCACCAGTTACTGGATGAATAGTTTGAAACTCACCTAGATATGATACCTTTTGCTTCCAAAATATTAAGAGGCTTGCTTAGCATTATACCTCTTTCTAATTGTAAGGGGTATAAGATGCAGCAACATATTTTTAAATTTAGAATCTTATCTAAATCCAGGGAAACAAAAGAAAAAATAAACTATTGGGATTACATCAAAATAAAGTTTTTGCACAGTGAAGGAAACCACCAACAAAACAAAAAAGCAACTGACTGATTAGGAAAGGATATTTGAAAGTATTATATCCAACAAAGAATTAATATCCAAAATACAGAACTTATACAACTCAACACCCCTTCAAAAAACAAACAAAAAAACAAAAACAAGCAATATGATTTAAAAATAGGCAGAGAACCTAAACAGACATATTTCCAAAGAAGATATACAATGGCCAACAGACACAAGACAAGATGTTCAACACTCAATATTATTAATCATTAGGGAAATGCATACTAAGCCACAGTGAGATATCATCTTACACATTTCAGAATGGCTAAACTCAGGAAAACAAAGAATAACAAATGTTGGAGATGTGGAAAAAAAGGAACCCTAATGCACTGTTGGTGGGAATGTAAATTGATACAGTTAACATGGAAAACGGTATGGATGCTCCTCAAAAAATTAAAAATAGAAGTTCATATGATCCAATAATTCAACTACTTGTGCATTTATTTACTCAAAGTAAATGAAAACACTATCTTGAAAAGATATATGCACTCTTAATGTTTGTTACAGCATTAGAACCTTAGCCCCTTCATCCTTCAAGTGTGGTTCACCAAAAGCAGCATCAACATTACTTAGTAGTTTGTAAATAATGCCGAATCTTAAAGCCTAAACAGAGACCTAAATCACAATACGCCTGTTAGCAAAATCCTCAGATGATTTGTATGCAGGTTTGTTTGGGTATGAGAAACATTGCCCTTAAGCACTAAATAGAATTTCACTATTATAGAAAACCCCTAAATTTTAAGATTTTATTTTTCACCTTTAGGCACACACATGTGTTGAAGTTTCTCAATTATGTAATACCACTGCTCACTCACCAAACTATGTTATGAATTGATATGAAAACAGTGATGTTTAATGGGGTGTCTAGATAATCATGTACCATACCCCAACAGAGTAGAATAGTTGAGACACCTCTAAATTAGTATCATGACGATTTACTGCTCTCCCTTTCTGTGAATATAAAGTGCTTCTATAGTCCTTGTTAGTTCATATGGAAAGTGATATAATTGCCAAAATGCCCATCCTTATTTATTTCAAGGTAGCAAAACTGGAATAGTAGCTATAATTGGATTTGTCATGTCATTAAATTTAAGTTAATCCACAACTGGTTTCCAACTAATCAGAAATTTAGTTGATATAGTCACCCTGAAATACGGAATAGAATATTGCTTTTGCTTTACTCCTTTGATAGGAAGGGTCAGGGCCAAAGGCTTGCAATGGACTCTTTCTACCAAGAGCCAAAAACCACTGAGGGTGTTGGGGATTATATTTGTTGTTGTGTATAGTCTGTCCCAGGAATGACGGGGTAAGTACAGGGTTGATACATGAATCTAGTGGACCGCCTTTTATAAGAACTCTGAAACTGCACGAATCACCAGATGTTCATTGGTCTGTACGCTGACAGATGAACTACCCAGTGTCAGCCCAGTGTCAGTATCTAACAAACCCTCCAGAGCATGGGTATTTCCATTTCCCCAGCACAAAAATCAACAGGTAATCATCTGCAGATTCCCTGTGAGGAAGACTTAAGGAAAAATTTATAGTATATACTCAGGGCAATAGAGCCAGATTCTTCTTTAATTGAGACCAGGTGGTTATCCTTCAAAAAGCTCTGGGCCTATGAATTTATTTGGGTCTGAAAACTGTTGCAAGGCCTTCATTTTCAATTGCAATCATTCAAATGTGATGCTTACCCACCCACTCTGGAAAAAAAATGCAATTATATAGGCCAAGTTATGTTTTATTATACTGCACAACTGTTTCTCTATATCCCTGCAAGATATAAATTATTAAGTAATGGAACACATTTATTTCATTCACCAATTTTTCCTGGAAGACCTTGCAATTCTTCTCTTACCTCTAGTCAGTAATAAACCTAGAGGCAATGGGGGAGAGAGTGAATATTGAGGAGAATAGATAGTCCCATAAATAGAAAAATCACTAGCAACTTTCAACAAGATACAAAGTGTAATAACACACACACAAATAACAATATGGCAAAAACTACTGAAATAGAGTCATTTCTTTAAAAAGTAACTGAAGTTTACTTGGCAAAATACTACAAAAACAACTTTGAGGATAAAGATAAAATTAGTATTTACCTTTATAAATATAATATACCAAAATTTACAGCCAAAGAGTCAAAATAAAGACTTATTTGTCACAGAATAAATAGAGAATATTAACAAAAAATTACACTACAGAGGAGCACACAGTGCAGATATTTTCACAGGACAAGTCTACTATATTGTCAAAAGCTAGAGAATAACAATGTTATTTCAATTGTTTCAAGCTAGAGTAAAAGAAAAACTTCTAAATTATTTGTATAACTTCTAATTAATTTTCTAATTAACCCTAATTAATTTTAGGGTTTGCATAAAAAAGAACATAATAAACCAATCTTAATGAGTAATTGGAGTATGAAAACCTAGAAAATATAAACAAACAGCAGCTATAGTATATTGAAAACTAATATTCAATATTAGGGTATTAAATACTATAATTCATTACATCACCAGATATAAGGAGGAAAATTGTTATTATTACTGATATAATGATGTAAAGCCTTTGGAAAAAATTACAATACCCATTCCTCATCAAAATGCTAATGAAATGAAAAATCAGTAAATAATTCCTTAATTTGAACATATATATATATATATATATATATATATATGTATGTATATTTCTAGGACTGAAGTCTTAGATTCAGCAATTTAATTAATAATGAAATATGAGCATACAAGAGGGAGATTACTGAAGTCCCAAATCAACATAGCAAATTGATTGTATTTCTATAGGCTAAAAGTATACAAGTTTAAAAGCAAATTAAGAAAATAATTCAATTTATAATAATATCAAAAAATAGCATGCTTAGAAATAAATTTAACAAAAGGCTTGCAAAATTTGCTCAATGAAAACTACAAAACATTGTTGAAAGAAATTAAACAAGTGACTAAATAAAGAGAAAAACATTGCATGGTCATGGATCAGAAGACTTAATCTTGTGCACTGTTGGTGGGAATGTAAACGGTGCAGTCACTGTGGAAAATGTATAGAGGCTAAATTAAAAATTATTTTTTTAGAATTAAAATTTTAATCATTAAAAAATTAAAAATTTAACTACTATATGATCCAACGGTATTATTTCTAGGTATAGATCCAAAAGAAATTACATCACTATGTCAAAGAGATAGCTGTACTCCCATTTTAATTGTAGCATTATTCACATTAGTAAAGATGTGGAAACAACCTAAGTATCTGTCTGTGGATGAATGGATAAATGGAATACTATTCAGCCATAAATTTGTGACAACATGGATGGCATTTGAGGACACTATGTTAATGAGTTAAATTAGACAAAGAAAGACAAACACATGTTATCACTTACATATAGAATCAAAAACAAACAAACAAAACAAGAGTAGTTTGGTGGTTTCCAGGAGCAGGTGAAGTGAAGTGGTAGGGTGGGAGAAGTGGGTAAAGTTGGTCAAAGGGCACAAACTTCCACTTATAAGGTGAATAAGTTCTGGGGATGTAAGGTACAGTATGGCAATGTTTTTTTAATAATATTTTATTTTATACTTGACAGTTTCAAAGAGTAACTCTTAAAAGTTCTCACCACAAAAATAGGCAATTATATGAGCTGAGAGGTGTGTTAACTAACATTGTTATAATCATCTCTCAATATAAACATGTGTCAAAACATCTCACTGAATATCTTAAATGTAGATAGTTTTTGTCTTATATCTCAATAAAGCTAAAAATAAAAATGGGCAGAAGATTTGAATAAATTTTACTAAAGAAGAGATCAATACACACATGAAAAGAGGCTGAATGTCATTAGCTATTAGGATAATGCAAATTATAACCATGAGGAATACCATTTCTCACATACTGGGATGTTATTATCAAAGGGAAATACAGTAACAATTATTGTTGAGAATGTGGAGAAATTACAAACCTCATGTTCCTAGTCTGTATATAAGATGATTCAGCTGCCATGGAAACAGTTTTCCATGTCCTCATAATATACAAACATACTACCATAAGACCTAGAAATTTTACCTCTAAATATATACCTCTAAAAATAGAAGCATATGTCTACCAGGGAACTTGTTCACAAAAGTTTATAACAATTCAATAATAGACACAAAATGGAAAAAAACTCAAATGCCCATCGACTGATGAACAGTGGTATAAACAAAATGTGGTATATCCATGCAATGACAAATAGTTTGGCAATAAAAATAAGGAAATGCTAAAGCATGCTACAATGCAGATGAAACTTGATAATATGCTAAGAATCAGAAACAAACAGAAAAGACCACTGTGTGATTTTGTTTTATGAAATGTCCGAATGACACAAATCCATAGAGACTTAAAATAGATTGATGATTGTTGGAGCTGAATTGAAGGGAGGAGAAGGAATGGCTACTTGATGAATATGGCATTTTATTTGGGAGGGGTGAACAAAATGCTTCAAATTAGATTGTAGTTAATGGTTGCACATTCCGTGTAGATATTGAAATGTACACTTCAATGGTTGAATTATAAAGACAAGAAATGCATATAAATTAAATATACATAGATAATAAATGTATATAATTTGTTGGAATAAACATATATGTATACACACATATACTTGTATATAATTATATGTATATATATACACACATATATGTAGTTATATAATTTGTTGGTTTTTCTCAGATGTGTGTAAAGTTTCCTGGATTTGCTAGCTCTGGGATAATAAATTGACATTTTATTAATTTTCTTATAATTATGTAATACAAATATGTTTTCTGGCTATATAGATAATCCAAGGTTATTAATTTGTTTTGTATATTTCTATATGTTACATATTCTCCATATTTTTATATTACAGTGTTTTATTACATTTGAAAATTTTTAAGATGATAAAATTTTCCTCATAATATTTAGTGATTGTAGCATCTGTTTTATCTTACTGGATTAGGTTGATTATAATCAAATAAAAACAATGAAGATATATACAATTTTTATTTTTATTATGGAGTAAGTTACATTGAATTCATTAATTTTTAGTCACCTCTCTCATTCTAGCCAAATTACCATGTTAATTTAATCAGGTTGTGTGAGTTGGGTTGGTGATATTAATACATTAAAGTAGATGCAATCCAACATTTAAAAATATACTCTACCATTCATATAACATTACAAATGAAGGACAATTTATATACTCTATTCTTTTTGTGAGATTGAAAATCAGATTTGACTTTTCAAAATGTACAGACAGTCCCTGACTTATGATGGTTTGACTTATGATATTTTTGTGTTTGTGATGGTGCAAAAATGATTTACATTTAGTAGCAACCATACTTCAAATTTTGAATTTTGATATTTTTCCTGATTAGCAATATGTGTTATGATACTTTGTCATCATGTTGGGCAAGGTTAAGATGTATTAAATGCATTTTTGCCTTATGATATCTTCAACTTATGATGAATTTATCCAGATATAACCACAAGGCAAGTGTGGAAAATCTGGATATATATCATTACATTGTATACTTTAAATATCCTACAAATTAATTTGCTAATTATCCTTCAATAAAGCTGAAAAAAATCAGATTTTATATGCTATTGAACATCACTTTTTGGTATTTTTTTTTTGTTTTAAATACTGAAAATTATCCTAAACAGGTACACTGAACATTGATGAAAAATCTATTCTTACCAATTTTTTGTCATTTGCCTTATTTGTGGATCTCCTAAAAGTACAGCCTTATCTAGGACTTAAATAATGTTTATTTCCTTATGAGATGACCCAGAAAGTAGAAATGAGAAAGCAGGAGACATGGGGGACATGAGACAAGACAAATAGTCAACATGATGGATTTTTATTGAGATCATTCTTATGTGCAAGAGGGCCTCAATTTCCTCAAAACTCTAAGATTGATAAAATGACCTTGAGGTTGTTTATACAAAGGAAAGGATGCCAGGGCATTTGCTCTTCACCAGCCACTGCTCATTGGCTGATGAGTAAGCCGACAAAAATTAACCTTTCCTTACCCCCTATCCTCCACCCCTGTCATCCTAGCTGCACTTGAAAGCAAGCCAAAAAAGATTTTATCATTATCCACTTTTTGCAAATAAGAAATCTAGTGTGCACTTAATTTAAATGATTTGTTAAGATCTTAGAAGTGGCAGGTTAGGCTTATAAATTGAAATTCATATTCTATATTCTGTAACATATTACTTAGAACTAGTTATGAATATTTTAAAAAATAATCATCAAGTAAAGCACTGCATTTACTAAATAAGAATATTTCACCTAATATTGCAGAGAAAAATATATAGGTCTGTGTTAGCAAGGTAGTTAATTTAAAACTCACAAAAGTATCCACTTATTTTTTTTGTAAAACAAAACAAAACAAACATTATTCCAGCCAAATTAATTCTCATTGTCTGCCTTGGTCCATTCCAATGTTACTATTATACCTCTGAGGGTGTATTAAATGTAAATGGTATATACAGAATATTGGATGTCATTTCTGCCATTCATTTAACTGACAGGTGAGTATTGTCACATCCCTTTGCCAAGTTTCTGATGTCTAGATGTCATCTCATTATTCAAACTATTAATTTTGTAAGTAAACACAGATTCCAAAACCTTCAGAAAACTATAGAAAGAAATTTGAAATTGAGTATTTAATAATTCAAATAGGAATTAAAATTTATGTTTATTATGAAGGAATATTGGGATTTCATTTATTTCCCTAGAAATTAGTTAATGTCATTGCTCATAGCTTCCATGAAGCTGTCTAGAACTATAAAAACAAAAAACAAAAAGAACACACTGGTTATGTGTTTTTATGCTTTACCAAACTAATATAAGCTATACACTAATGAATATGTTTGCTAACTTAATATATTTAAAGTAGTGTCTTCAAAAGTTATGTTGAATTTTTATGATTTGTATCACAATTTGTATTTATTTGTGCAATTTTCAAAAATAAATTTCTATGAAGCTGTTATGGAACCTGGACTGGATTGCCTGATGGAAGAACCAAGTGGCACTCAGCGATCTTGGAGGATAGGTTTATTCAATGCTGGCGGGCTCAGAGGAGTGTGATCTCCAAAGGTCTGAGGCCCAAGCACAAGCAAGGGGGGTAATTTATACACTCGTTGCTTTGCGTGCCCCTAGAAGCAGAGCAGAGAGAAGAACCTGGAAGGGCCCCGGTGGAAGGACTGGGGCTCCCCTGCTGGCTCCATTGACCATCTTAGGACATAGATATTTCCCCTCAAAGCCCCTCAAAGTTTATAGATCGTGTGTGTTGTCTATCACCATCACATGCTGTGGGTTGTCTGGAATCCCCAAGGTCAGCCTCAGTTTCCATGTTTCACTAGAAGCACTCACAGAACTCAGAAAAAACAGTTACAGTCATGGTTAGAGTTTTCACAACAAAAAGATACATTACAACCAACAGAGGCAAACAGGGCAGAATCAAGAAGGGATGAGACACAATTTTCCTGTTGTCTCTCCTAGTGGGATTAAGATGGTATTATTGCAATCACACAAAAATGAGAGTTATTTTTAAAGATAAAGAGGACATACCTTTTGTGTGGATTAACTATCTTTACTTATCATATGATTAAAAAACATTAAAAGTATTCTTAAATATATAAAATTAGTCTGTTTTTTTTAATGATTTTATTTATTTATTTGACAGAGAGAAACACAGCTAGAGAGGGAACACAAGCAGGGGGAGTGAGATAGGGAGAAGCAGGCTTCCCACCAAGCAGGGAGCCCGATTCAGGGCTCAATCCTGCCACTCCAGGATCTTGACCTGAGCGAAAGGCAGTCGCTTAACCAACTGAGCCACCAAGGCACCCCTAAAATTAGTCTATTTTAAAAAACTTTTTTTATTCATAAAACTTTTAGTTTTGGACTGAAAGAGATTATCTTTTAACCTGTATATTATATACTACAATTAAAAGACACTTTCTCATTTAAGAGTTTTGTGCAAACCAGAAAGACTCTTAACTATAGAGAACAAATTGATGGCTATCAGAAGGGAGGTAGGGGTGGGGTGGGAGAATTTGTGATGAGAACTGGGCAATGTATGGAAGTGTTGAACTATATCGTACACCAGAAACTAGTATTAATCATGGTATACTAACTAACTGGAATTTAAATAAAAACTTGAAAAAAAAAGAAGTCATGGGAATGAAATGTACAGCATAGGGAATATGGTAAATGGTATTGTGATAATGCTCTCTGGTGATGGATGGTAGTTTCACTTTTAGTGAGAATGGCATAGCTTATAAAAAGTTGAATGACTATTTTGTGCACCTGAAATTAATGTAACATTGTATGAGGAATATATAAATAAATATAAACAAAATAAATAAAACAAAATAAAAACATAAAACTGTATCTTAAAATAAAGTATCTTAAAATAAAAATTCTTGGGGTGCCTGGGTGGCTCAGTTGGTTAAGCGACTGCCTTTGGCTCAGGTCATGATCCCGGAGACCCAGGATTGAGTCCCACATTGGGCTCCCTCTCGACAGGAAGCCTGCTTCTCCCTCTCTCACTCCTCCTGCTTTTGTTCCCTCTCTGGCTGTGTTTCTCTCTGTCAAATAAATAAAATCTTTAAAAAAAAATTCTTTAAGGATGTTTAACCTCGAGATACAAATAAAATATGTTTGAAATTAAAATTATAAATTCTTTGAGACAATACATTTTCTCAAGAAAATTGTTTTAAAGTTCTGCCGACAAAGCCTACTGTTCATTTTTATTTACATAGCTTTAAACAATATTTCCTTAAATCAAATATATGATCAAGATAAGTAATAAAGCATTTAAAAGGAAATGTACCTGTTTTCTCCTTTTCTTTGTATCTAGATTTTTAGGATAGAAGAAGGTTTTTATTTATTTGCTTCTTTTAGATTACAGTATTATCAGTGTATTTATTAAGCTTTAATTCTTATGGGACTTCAGTATTCTCCTGAATTTGTTTCTCTTCTTATTGAAATACTTCCTCTAAAAACTTTTTTATTAGTAATTTTTTCATAGCAGAATTTTTAGGCATTATGTGCTTGAGACTGAATTATTCCAGTACTTAATTTGAATCTCATTGTATTGAAGATACTACTGTAGTTTCAAGTTTCTTTCCTCTCAAAACTGTGTGTGTGTGTGTTGAGTGTAGACAGAGCAAGAGAGTGAGCAAAAGGGCATATAGTTATAGGGTAACTTTCAAGAAATGAACAAGAGTTAAAAATTTTATTTAAATCATTATTAATGAGAAATCAGGCAGATGTTACAAAAGGATCAAAGAGAAATCAAAGAAGCATGACTTCATATGTAGTAAAGGAATGTTGAAATACATTCACACATGGATACAAAATTGGCTTTTTTTCATGTGGGGAGAGGTGTCAGTTGAAACTCCACTGGGCATAATTCATTTGCAGGTGTATAAACCAGAATGATTTTGTACTGTTACAATCACTAAGTTGTGAAATGACTCAAAAGCAACTAAATAATCAGTCCCAGAAGAATAAGTTCTATCAATACATGGTTCTTCATTAGAGATGCCCTATAGCCTTTTTTTTTTTTTTTTTTTTTTTTTGGTTTACCCTAGCTTTCCTTACACATTTTTTCCCTTTCTCTATCAAAATAATTCCAAACAAATATTATTCTTGATTGCAAATAAGGAAGGATTTATTGGACACAGCCTACATGTTTAAATAGGTTGAGTAAGAACATTAAATTTCCTATGAGCCTTCCTATATTTGTTTTGCTGGAAGTGTTCATAAAAAATCTTAGATTTGACTTTTAGAAACCTCAATTATTTGCTATCACAAGACTAGGAAACCAAGATCAATAAACTCTCCTCCATATTTCACTCGCAGTGTTTATGATTTGGGTAAATCCCTCTCTTCTTGAGAGTTCTACAGTGTTCTAAGGATCCTTGACTTGCCAGGAATGACCTTCTTTACCATCTGTAAGGCTAAGAACTCTGTATGCCAGGTAGTAGGTCTTTTTTTTTTTTTTTCTTTTTTGGTGGGGCTTTGTAAACTTTGGTTCCATAAAGTCAACCTTGGTTTAAAATAAAAATCTTTATCATACCAGATTAAATAATCATTATTTTCAAATGGCATTGCAGACAAGGCATTAGTTGCTTTATCTTTCCAATTTATCCTAGTAGAAGGGAGAAAAGATTACTATTGAACAATATTCTTATTGTGTAGTCATTGCCATATAAAAGTGAGAAAATTGGGGTGCCTCGGTGGCTCAGTTGGTTAAGCGACTGCCTTCGCTCAGATCATGATCCCAGAGTCCCGGGATCGAGCCCCACATCGGGCTCCCTCCTAGGCGGGAAGCCTGCTTCTCCCTATCTCACTCCCCCTGCTTGTGTTCCCTCTCTGGCTGTGTTTCTTTCTGTCAAATAAATAAAATCTTCAAAAAAAAAAAAGCGAGAAAATTCACTTAGAATTTTTTGAATCATGGATAGAGGTGTCTGTGACAACACTTTATTTTTTATTTTTTAGAGCATTTTTTCTTAGATTACAACCAAATTGAAAGGGAAGCACAGAGATTACTCATATACCCCCTTCACTAATATATGCATAGCTTCCCTCAGAGTCAACATCACTCACCAGATTGTTCCTTTTTTTTTTTTTTTAAAGATTTTATTTACTTATTTGACAGAGAGAAACACAGCTAGAGAGGGAACACAAGCAGGGGGAGTGAGAGAGGGAGAAGCAGGCTTCCCACCGAGCAGGGAGCCCGATGTGGGGCTCGATCCTGGGTCTCCGGGATCATGACCTGAGCAGAAGGCAGTCACTCAACCAACTGAGCCACCCAGGTGCCCCCCTCTTTTTTTTTTTCTTTAAACCAAAGATGAACCAGGTGCCTGGGTGGCTCAGTGGGTTAAAGCCTCTGCCTTTGGCCCAGGTCATGATCTCAGGGTCCTGGGATCGAGGCCCACATCAGGCTCTCTGTTGGATAGATAGGGAGCCTGCTTCCTCCTCTCTCTCTGTTTATCTCTCTCCCTACTTGTGATCTCTGTCAAATAAATAAATAAAATCTTAAAAAAAAAAAAGATGAACCTATATAATCACCCAAATTCTGTGGTTTCCCTTTTTTGTGTGTGTGTGTGTCTTCACAGTTTTGCCTTTTGTAAAATGTCATATAGTTTAAATTGTATAGTATATAGCCTTCAGATCAGCTTCTTTCACTTAATAATATGAATTTAAGTTTGTTACATGATCTTTTATAGCTTAATAAATAACACATTTCTTTTTTAGCCGTAAATAATATTCCACTGTCTGAATGTACCAGAATTTACTAACCATTCACCTAATGAAGGACATCTTGGTTTATTCCAAGTATTACCAATTATTAATAAGCTTCTATAAATATCTGTGTGCAGGTTTTTACATGGACATAAATTTTCAATTACTTTAGGCAAATATGAAGGAATGCGTTTACTGGATTGTAGTAGGATAGGAGTCTTTTTAACTTTGTAAAAAACCACCAATCCATCTTCTGAAGTGGCTCTACTGTTTTTCATTCCTACCAGCAATGTATA
>PITA01014533.1:0-53270 GCA_004023965.1 Spilogale gracilis | reverse complement strand
TGTTGTCTATCGGTTCATTTAACAAGTATTACTCTCGTAGCTGAATGTGCTCAGTAGCTGCTCCTCTCAGAGGCATACATGCCCGCCCACAAGAGTCAAGACGTGCAGAAGACATGAAAGGAAGTGCGGGGGGGGGCACTGATAGGCAGAGCCTGGTGCAGGCTCGTGGGGGCGTTCAGGTGGGGGAGTGAGGACAGCCTTCACAGAGGGGTTGGTGCCTGTACCTGGATCTCCAAGGACGGGTCACCACTGGTTGAGACTTGACAGCTGTCTTCAGAAAACCCAACCTGTTCATAAGTTAAGGATGTTCTTCAGATGATTAATCTGCTGAGGAATTGAGAGAGCAGCCCCAACAGGTGCCACTTTTCCTTGTTTTCCTTCAAAGCAGGTGCACAAATGTAAAAGTGTCTTTTGTTTGAATGAGATCCCATCAGAAGGGGACCCAACATACTTGAGATAACGCCAACTGCCTGCATGCTGATGTTAAGACCCTAACCGAACAGGAGTATGTTTCTAGCTGCGGGGCAATGTATCTAGAAGTATTTGACAACCTCGAGGTTAATCAGAAGCCATCGGATGATCTCAGATACATTCTTAATGAACTGCAGTGGGTATTGTAATACTGATTCAGCAGTCTGTAGTAATTCGAAGTGGCACTTCGGTGAGCTCAGAATTCAAGGCTGAACTAACGTTCCTTTCTCCCAGAGCCGCACTCTCACCATTAGTCTTTCAGCCTGCTAGAATGTTCCTTCTAAGTAAGCCATCATCGAGTGTTCATCTGGACAGAATTTCTCTGAATGGCTGATGTAATATTTAAAAGAAAAAAAAAGCCCACTCAAACCCTTGATACTTTGAATTTTCAAGTGGACATGTTTGAACTTTTTCCAGCGGCCAAGAAGTTGAATCCATTGAAAATTGCTACACAAAAAGAATAGCATATTGAGTTTTTCTTAAAATGACTTATGTTAGTCTTTTAAAGAATCTCTTTAAAAATATTTTATGGTTACGCATAAAAAGTCATCAGATGACAACTTAATGGAGGCTGGGGGGCAAGGGGGCTTGTAATCGTATTTAATTGGAACAGATAAGCCAAGTGTGGCTTTTTACCCTTCCTGTTAGTTTTACTCCTAAGAGGGAACACTAGTAGCCAAAAGTTTGGAAAGTTTTCTCAAGGTATACTGTTTACATAAGAGACGCTTGAGTACGACAGTGGTGGCTTTCCCAGACTCGACCATGTTGCCATCATCTTTCTCTCTACCTGATAATTCTCCTGTGAGAATTAAAGCACCACGCAGTTTAAACCTCCCCCTCCCTCTCTCGTTTCCAGCAGTTAAAAAAGTGCCTTTGTGCCCCAGGTGCCCCTTCAGATTAAGAAATAACCCTCTTCCCCTTGCAAGAGTAAGAAGTTTGTCTTTCACAGAGCAGACACAAAAGTAGCAAGACTAAGTCACTGAAAAATTAAGCTCATGAGTCTACATCACAGTTGGGGAGGTGTGACCCTTTTAGGGACACTGTCAGCCAGTGTAAGCTGCCTTCCTTCCTGTCCCAGGAGAGCCTACAAAAAGAACTGGAAGTCTGGTGTCTACTGTGTCAAGTTAACACAGGGATATTGGTGTGTTTTTAATAGTACCTAACTACAGAATGCTAAATAACAGGATCAAAGGTTTTAGAAATGCTTTCTCCCATACTCATTCAATCAGAATGTTTAGGTCAAAGAAAAAAATTTTAAATAAGATTCTCACACTGCCCATTTAATTTTCATTCCTTGACTTCTGGTTTTTGATATGAGGACCCTAAGTAATGCTTAGAGAGTCATATCTTTTTAAGCATTAGAAATTAATTTTGCTTGCTTTTGTAATTCCTGTTCTTATTTCAAGTTGCCCCTTTTTTGCTTATATTCCTCTATATAAATCATAACCTGGAACACTTGACATGATTCAAAATGTATAACTTATTTGTGGAATTTATATTATTTGGAATTTTTCCACAGTGGGTTAAATAATTACTTAGCAGTAGTTCAGCCTCTCTTTCTGGGAAATAAGTTATTTTAAGCGAATGTGAGAAATAGTCGCCCCCGCCCCTTGCATAGACGCATCATGACAAATGGCTCCCCGGGCCACTGTGTCCATGGCCAGTGTATGTATGTGTGTGCTTTCTCTTCCTACAGGCAAGGCAGTTTTCCGGGCATGAATCAGAGTGGACTTATGGCTTCCAGCTCTCCCTACAGCCAGCCCGTGAACAACAGCTCTGGGCTGATGAACACCCAGACACCCCCCTACAGCATGACGCCCAATCTGGTGAACAGCTCAGCAGGTAACTGTGGCAGCTCCACGCTCTGAGAGCTGCCCTCCCGTCCCCCTCTTCTCCCCCTAGGCCTGCACCGGTGAACAGCCCAAGGAGTGGGATCGCTGGGTGAAAAGGGGACACGCTCCACTTTTCTGCTGCCTGGAAACTTGCTCAGTCTTTGTAACTATTTCAAGACGTGAGGATCACATTATATTTTGTGTAAATTATTTGTGCACCCTCTGTGTTTTTGTAACGTGTGGACACATTCCAAGTGACTCTGGGCACTGCGGGCTAGGCATATACACTAAGTTCTTTTTCTCTTTGGGCATCATTCGAAGTATCAGAAGTCCCCCCAACCAAATTGAGCCTCCATTCGATAGTGGGGGAGACGAACATTTGGAGTTCATCTTTTGGAGGAGACGATTGAAGGGCAGAACCAGGGGGCTTGATGTCTTTTTCACCTTGAAATGTATACGCAAAAGTAGTTGTTCATAAGTGCTATTTGCAGATCGTCTCCAGTAAGGAAATCTATATGATTTTTTTAATGAACTATTTTAAATTTTCCGTCATGTTTAACGTTTCCAACCCACTTGGTGATGTCAACACCTGCATTCTTACCGAAGCAGTAAGAGGATCAGTTTGTGGAAGCACCAAAAATGTCTACCAAAGAGTCCGTGTACTTGGATTCCTTAGACCCTGAACCACCTCCCCCAGCCCCTCACTGCCCAGTGGTTGAGGAGCACTGCTCTTGAGATGAGAAGAGGCCGTGGGTCACAACTGACCTGTTACTTTGCAGCACCTGTTGGAGGGGTTGGCACTGTTCCGGGTAGGACGCTCGCCTTTGGTGAACGCTGAGCAATAGGTCGCCAGTTGTGTGTGTCCCCCGATGGTCTGTATGGTGTGTTAGGGAAACCCCATGGAGTTAGAGGCTTGGTACACTCTTACTCCATTTTCTCTTCTCCTCTGCCTTTCGCCACCCCTCTGACCTGTCCTCCTTTGACAGGCCACCCCAGGAGCTGTTGTTTCTTTATTGGGCTGAATGGACAGCTGGAGGCAGGGCTTGCATCCTCTCTGAGCTTCAAGTTACTGGTTTACAGGGTCTCATTTAGTAATACCATTCCCTGATTACGTCTCTTTAAAAGTATGTGGAAGAGGAAGAACGAGAAACTCGTGGCGAAATGGAAGGTTTTTAAATAACTAGAATAGCCCTTCCTGATACTGGTCATTCATCCCAGTGAGGTGGGTGTTTTTACCTTTGAGATAAAAGGGGAAAGCTCTTCAACAGTCTGTTAGCCAGAAGCTTCTCCTTCCCTTCTCAGTGCTGTCCCAGGTAGTAGTGTATGTGGGTTACAATGTTATGTTTTGGCTGGCTTGCTGAAATAAAATTACTTCAGAGCATTGAAACTACACAATAAATTTTCACCTACTATTAGCAATACTCATTTTTCCCTTTTTCCTTTGGACCCCAGAGCCACAAAAATAACCAACCGCAAATAGATGGCACCGTGCCCTGCCTAAGAAGATTTATGTGTTCCTGAGGAATACCCAGTTTAATGGAAATTCACAGAGAGGGTTTCTTTTTATTATTCTTATTAATTCAGATAATTCAGCTCTTTGTTATTTCATACAGAGGAAATCTGTTCAGGGAAAGGCTATTTAGCCTCACGGTCTTTTGTATGGACTAGGATTTTTTTTTTATTTTTGCATTGTATGTTTTGAAGCATTGAATTTTTAATAATTTAGACATGTATCAAACTTTTCTCTACACATTTAGTGATTTCATTCCAGCCCTATATGTCAGATGCTCCCTGGCAGAAAGTAATCATCTAGCTAGCACACCCAAAGAACAGTGATGATTTAGCGTGTACTGTGTATCTCTAGATAGGCACCATCAAGCTCTGCTGTCCCTGTATTACAGTCTCTGAGGGAAACAGGAATAACAAAGGAAAAGTTATTTTTATCCATAAAGTTACTGGCTGGCTCCTGATGAGTTTTGATCAGAAGGCGTGCTCTTGACTTTTTCCAGAGTTGGGCTAAAAAGGGCTTTGATCATCATCACATCAGTCTGTGCGGTTTGGGCCCATGCAGATCAATGACCAGTGGTAACGGCAAAGCATTTGCTCCCTGGAAGGGCACTTTTGGAGAAAGCGAAGATAACCCCCACATGTCAGGGCTAGCAGGGGGGTTGCGAACCTCGCTTACCAGCTTATGCACCCGGCATTCCAGCATCCTCTCTGCGGAGCTCAAACAGTTATGATACAGACGGGGTGCGGGGCCAAGGAACATCTTCCTGTGTAGTGACAAATTGTTACAGGCTTCGGTGAGCAAGGAATTATTCAAATGGAGTCAGTGTGAGTATGAATGTGACAACTCTTTCTTAATTTTAAAATGCAGGGGATATGGGGTGCTAAGCAGTAGGGGAGGTTTTTTTTTTTTTAAGATTTTATTTATTTATTTATTTGACAGAGAGAAAGATCACAAGTAGGCAGAGAGAGCAGAGGAAACAGGCTCTGCGCTGAGCAGAGAGCCTGACATGGGCCTCGATCCCAGGACCCTGAGATCATGACTTGAGCTGAAGGCAGAAACTTTAACCCACTGAGCCACCCAGGCACCCAGTAGGAACGATTTTTTTTTTCCCTTCTAAAGGAGCTTTTTTCAAAAAAAAAAAATGCTTGCATTAAAAGATTAGAATTACATAGTGCAGTGGGCAAAAGTAGAAGTCATGTATAGCCTTATTTATACATACACCCTTTTTTATATAATGCTTGTGTTATTAGCTCTGTTATACTTCTTCCTGTTTCCTTTTATAATATTCATTAATCATAGGCTTGTCTTCGTATAAACCATCATCTTAAGAGAAGACATGTAAGTTCCAGAAAATCTATCTACCATCTGTGATTCTAAATTTGCCTCCCTGGAAGCCACTCTGCAAGATATAGGACATTTCCATCCGTCTCACCTGCAGATGGTCAAGGAGCAGCCACACAGTGCTGTAGGCAGGCCTTCCTCCTGCACAGGAGCCCTGGCGGATTCCAGATCTTTCCGCCATCCTAGCACGGCTTCGTCCCAAAGACAGTATCCCATTGATGTTCTACCAGTATGGAGCAGGCTTGCTGCATTAGCCCTCACAGAGGAAGAAAGGCAAGCTCGCTCCCGCAGGATTGGTGACTTCCGTCGGTGTTCTCAGAACTCGAGAACCACGTGTCACCCAGAATGCTTGTTAAAACAACAGATGTTGAATTTCTGGATGGTGCAGGAATCTCTGTTCCTAACAGACTCCTCAGGTAGTTTCCACAAGTGCTCGCTAATGCTTACAAACCCCAATTTAGAGGTACTCTGCTCAGCAGTCTCCTGGCAGAACTCTGCTTGTGGGGCATTAGCTGTTTACCAGGTGATATGCTGTCTTGAAATTGTAAAAAAAATTTACAAAACTATGGCGAGCATATAACATTTACCAGATGGGGAGGTGTTTTCCATCTCAAGGCTTCGGGATCCTTCCGTAAGGAAGTTTTGGCTCTTTAACACCATTACTGACGGTGGGTTGTCCAAGTGGTTTTTAAGATTGTTGGGTTTTTATTTGCTTATTCGCTTGCTGAAAGGGAATGATTTTTGGTGAATTGCTGTGCTCCCTCCCCCGCAGAGGTGTAATAAATGATGAAAACCGTATCTCTGCAAGTGGGAAAAATGTATGCTGAGTCGCTTAGTAGCCCTGGACTTCGTTGGTAGCTGGGGCTTTCTTGAGAGCATAGCAGGCGTGCTTGGCTTGCTCGGGTTGCCTGTTTCCTTGGGGTGCCTGTACCGGAGAGAGGGCGCGTGTGGAAGTCACGGTGGTGTGCCTCTCGCTCGCACTGCCCCCGTGGAGGTTCTTAGCATGGCCAGGCGCCCCTCATCTCTGTACGTGTTACATCCAGGCGCACTTGATCTGTGTGCCACATACAAAGCCATGCGTGTGTACAGATGTGTACACACAGACAGACTCACCTGTGTCCTCCGGAACAAGGAATGAAAGATTCTGTGGAGTAGGCGCTGTTGTTTACCGGGAGCGAACCCTGTGTGTGTTTCTGGTCCCATTTTTCCATCTTCTGGGAGTGACTCTGCCGCCTTATAGGGAGACTAAGTAAAGAACGCTGAGCCAGTAAGTGAATGTTGAGTTCAGTTTTGCTCGCACCATATGTTCTTTATGTTCCTTTTGAATATATTAAATCCAAGGTGGAATAGCTGCCTTAGGACCTTGACCCACACTTACTTTAGGAAATCATTCTAGCTCTCACATTTCAGTGGTGAAGCCAGAGGCTAGCACTTGAAATGAATTTACAATACTCACTCGGCACTTTCTGCAAGCCCGAGTTCTTTACTGCGCCTTTTTATGTCTGAACTTTACATACTGGATTACTGATGTCAATTGGAGAAAGAACAGGGCCTTGATTTAACACATCCTTACAATAGTGGTGGTCTTTCTCTTCTGGGAAAGGAGAAAAAAATAAATAGTGCCCCTGGAGTGTCATTGCCCTGGGAGGCATATAGCTCTTTGTAGTGATTCATTGAGAATTCTGGTAAGAAGTCAAAAAATAAGCATTTCAACAAAAGGAATAGTAAAAACCACGGTAAGGAAGACCTTCTGACCCATTTAGTAAAATAAAATTTGCAGTGTAAGGCAGGAGTACTAAATAAGACTATTACTCTGAATCCTATCCTTATTTATCTCTCAGAATAATAAAGCAGTGCCACTTTTGACCATTTTTATATTTGCATACCCTAAATACCCATTTAAAAATGTATAATAGAGAGTGAAGAAGTTTGGGGAATTTCAAACCAGCGTATATGCTCTACTTCATCTGAGTCTGATTTTTTTTTTTTAAAAGGTTTTATTTATTTGACAGAGAGAAACGCAGCTAGAGAGGGAACACAAGCAGGGGGAGTGAGAGAGGGAGAAGCAGGCTTCCCACCGAGCAGGGAGCCTGATGTGGGGCTCGATCCCAGGTCTCCAGGATCATGACCTGAGCTGAAGGCAGTCGCCTAACCAACTGAGCCACCCAGGCGCCCCCTGAATCTGATTTTTAAGTCAGTATAAATTGTTATCATTCAGTATAATAATACATCTTAGCCTATTACTTTATGCTTAAAAATTGTTTTGGGGTATGTTAACACATTGAGTTCAGGAAGGCGAATATTATTATTTTCTTTCTCTCAACAGTAATATTTAGGTATAATTTATTGCAAATGCTAACAGAACTATTCATTATAACCTTTGAAAAAGCAGGCCTTCATAGAAGCCATGTGTTCAGGACTTTGACACGTTCTTGGGATTGTGTGGCTGTCATTCCTGTGTGAGAGCTCTGTGAATAACTAACTAGCGAGGACGTGGGGACTTTCATGAAGAAGCTCCTCTTTCACACTCATCCTGCTCTTTTTCCCCCTTCTGTTCTTCTAAAAAGGGTGTTTCTCAGTGTACGGATTTACTGATTCCTCCAGCACCAGACCCTGGAGAGAAGACCGCACGAAAGCATTCCAGGGCTCTGAGTGGGGTGGTCCTGGGGCGGTCGCTCTCAGCTGCTTTTCTGAGGTTTCACACATTCACAAAAATAACAGCATTTTTAGCTGATCCCGATAGATTTTTCTCTGCAGCTGCATCACTTGAAAAAGCTTTTTGTTCCAGTTCTTAAAGTCTAAGTATTGAAAGTAATTTGGGGGAAAAAAAGAAAGAAAGAAAAGCATCCCAATTATGATTCGTGTGCGTGGTGATGACTTCAGGGGCCGACTGACCGTGGACGGGCTGGGAACTGCGCGCAGTGTGCCCGCGGAAAAGACGGGCGCTTCCCGGGGCATCTGCGAAGCACCGCCGGACTCCTGGGCACGTGGCAGGGTCGGCTTTTTTGGCAGGACCTCTGGTCTCAACCTGCCGTGATGCTAAGGATATTAGCAAATTAGCACTGCAAAGCTTGCCAGCTAATTCGCCAGAGCCCTGCTCACTCTCTCGCTGCTGTAATTAAAACTAATTATTTTCTAAAACATAGTGATACATGAATATGTGCAATAATCATTTTGTAGTGGGCAATCTGTGGAGCCTTTTTTAAAGCTTCTTCCTCTTTTTTGGCACATTATGCACACGCGCACCGCCTCGGTTGAACCAGCACTTTGCAGGATGCAGAACGAGGCCTGTGCATAGAACCTCAGGTTTATTTTATGTTGAAATAGGAATGTTTTCTGGCTTTAACTCACTGACAAGGCTCTGCATTCTCTCCACTCTCCTTTGTCCGCTTCCCTCTCTCCTCACACATCTGTTTGGTGTCAGAGCTCTCAGCCCAGTGTTGTGCAGATGGTTTTCACAGTGGGGTGCTGTAGAAATTCCACCATTAGTCCCCCAGATGTCTACACTGATTCCCTACTGTAGTCTTGTTCTTCCTTTACAAAGAAATCCAGGCCTTCCTTTTTAACTCAAAAATGTCTGTTCGTATTGATAATAAATGGTATGAATCATTCATTCCTTGGTGAACCTTTGCTTCTACATCCTAGATGAACTTGATTGAATTTCTGAGCCTTGAGATAGAGGATGGGTTTTGCCAGGAATCGTGGCGTTGACTCCTGATCTGGGCACTTGAGCTGCTGCTGGGCATTGATAAATGTACACACAGCCCCAGCCTGAAAGGAAACCGCCCTGTTGTAAAATCATTAGAAATCCCGTCGTTCAAAAATTACTTTTGATGCTTGTTTTTTAAGTCACGTGTTAGAACTGTTTTCCATGACTGCAGACTGGACCACATGTGCTAGATAATTCTTTCAAATGAAACACTATAAAATGTCAAGTGGTTTTCCAAACTGTAGATTCTGTAAATTCAGGACATTAAGAAAGCACGAAATCTTCCCGTCACTGAGTAAAAAATACACACACCTACTATTTCCTTTCACACTTGAGCAGTTGAAACATTGGACGTACTGCTCCTTGTCACCTACTCTATTAACGCCGTAGTAATTTTGAAAAAATAATATTGACATGAGTTGACTTTCAATGGCTTGGATGTTGAGTAAATGATTGTGGTCCTTTTGTCTTTTGGGTTTTGTTTTGTTTTGTTTTTAAAGTTAAAAAAAGCTGACAGAATGTCAGGCTGTTTAGATTTCAGAAAAGTGGCATGCTCTCAGGTACCATTTCTCTTCTCTTCTCTTCCTTCAAGGGAAACTCAGGTGTCCCACGGGTCCCTCAGTAACTTGTGTTAGCAGGAGCACAGCCCAGTGCCTCACATGTATAATCCTAAACTCTTTCTCCTGTTTTCGATTAGCATCTATGGGTCTTGCAGATATGATGTCTCCCGGGGAATCCAAACTGCCCATGCCTCTCAAGACCGACGGGAAAGAAGAAGGCACTCCACAGCCCGAGAGCAAGTCGAAGGTACTTCCTTTCTCCTCTGCACGCGGTGTGGGGTCGGCCTCGCTGCTGCTGCCATGGCGTTCTAGTCCCTGGTGTCGGCCTCCACTTTGTTGCCATTTGGTCTCTTCTCTTCTGCATGCCTCCATCTTGTGCGCCACGTCTGCAGCTCTCCTCTCTTTCCCCACCCCCTCCATGGTGTGGATCTGAAAGTTACTAGTTCTTACGGCATCGAACTCACGGTTGTGGGAGAGGGGCGGAGGGACAAGACCCACCGAAGAGAGACGCTCTGGGGGTGGGGAGAAGGAAGGGGTCTTGCCTGGTTTCGATACTTGCAGCCATTTTCTCTGCCTTCAGTTTATAGCTTCCTGTTTTGGCCGCCTCAGCAACAACAACATACTTAATATTTTGCTTTCCTGCCTTATTTGATAAATAAGGTGAACAGCTTTTTTTTTCCTCTCTTTCTTTCATAAGGGGTAACCCATGCTTAGCATTCCGTGTAAGCTTGAAGTAAGCATGGTGGCTTAGTGGCCTTATCCAGCATCCAGCAAACTTACCAAATTATACTAATTAAGAATGTTGTTTTAATACCTTTATATGTGTGTTTTTGTGTGTCTGTCCGTCCATGTCTTTATATAGATCCATTATATATAAAAATTAGTCTGTTAAACTGGATGTACTTTTTGTTATTTTAAATAAAGTTTGCCCTACCTTTGTCATTTTTTTTTTTTTTATTCCTCTACCACAGGATAGCTACAGCTCTCAGGGTATTTCTCAGCCCCCAACCCCCGGCAACCCACCAGTCCCTTCCCCAATGTCCCCCAGCTCTGCTAGCATCTCCTCATTTCATGGAGATGAGAGCGATAGCATTAGCAGCCCGGGCTGGCCAAAGACTCCATCAAGCCCTGTAAGTGGCTCTGGTTTTTTTTGTGGTTTTTTGTTGTTGTTGTTGTTGTTTTTCGGTTTTTGGGGTTTTTTGATAATTAATTAATTCTACTTTAATGCTTGCTTATTTATTTGTTTTATAAGACTTTTTCTTCATAATTTATCCATGAAAGGGTTTTGATAATTATATCAGTAACGAAATGAGTAATGTTTGTATCAATCACGGAAGTTGATTTCTGGTAACGAAACGGTGTTATAAAGAACAGCTCTGTATGAAGCATGTGACTGTGTTACTGGGTCCAGACTCCTTCACGCGGTGACTTTGTTTAAATGTCTGACCTGTTGTGCACTTAGAGAAGATCTTCGGAACGAGTTACTTCTCCATTTACATGGGAACTAATAGCAGCCACAGAGTAAATGACAAATTTGGCCTTTGGCCTAAATCTTTCATGGGCTGTTGTATTTCAAAACTGCCTACCTGAAAATATAGCTATTACACTCTGGGCACGGGCTAGCCTAATATCAGCCCCGCTTTGTTTCAATCCACCTGTCAGAAATTAGCAGAAAAGTGGTAGAAATGTTACCGCAGGTGAATATTTGGAAGGCTACTTTTGGATTAATAATATGTACCTACATTAGAATCAGCTGAGATAGAAAAATTACCTCCTGCTTAAGGCTGCTAATCGTCTCAAAATTAAGTGTTAATTTCCCTATGATACGTAAAAAACAGAAATGGTAACATACCTATAAGGGAATTTTTTTTTGTTTTTTAAGCCTTAATGTTATTCTGTCCATAGAGCTTGGTCTCTATTTTCCTACTGAAGAAATTAATTCTGTGCCATTAAAAAAAAAAAAAAAAGAATAAGAACGGCACTATAGTAACCTTTATTTTACATTCATATAGGGAATCAAAAGATCTGTTAAAAAAAAAAACTTAACATGCAATTACTTGCCAAGAAGGCTTAATTAACACGCTAATTTTTGTAAGACGACGTATTGCAGAGTACAGCTCAGGAAAAGCAAGTTGGAGGGAAGAAGACTATGTGCAGAATTTGGCAATCTAGTCAAAACCCCAAAAGGAGGCTGCTATTAATTATCCATTCACTGGTTTAAACAGATAGAGCTTGAAGGTTTAAAGGGTTGGTGGTTCCAGTAAATGTTTGTAAAATTCATGTGGAACTCTAGCATAACCAGCATTTTCCTTTTCAGAGGAAGAAAGGGCAATATTCGCTGTTACCTTCTCTGTAGACATGTTTCGCTTTTACAACAACCAAGATGAAATGAAAAATGCTCTAGGGCGGGTTAAGCAGAACTAGCAGGAAGGGGGGAGTGCAAAGCCTGCATTTTGATGTCCTTGTGTTATTGGCTTTGAGTCTCAGAAGGCAGCCAGCGTCACGGGGGTTTTCCCCATAATCTACCCCAGTGTTGTATTGTGTTTTGTCTTCAACATAAGAAAAGCATTTTTGAATCAGGATATTCTCAACCTAACAGGTGGAACTCAGATTATAACTTTTCAAAAACATTGGTAGGTTGGCTCAGAGGGAAAAATTTCAGAGGTTGAAAATAATGATCTTTAAAACCTTAAGATCATAATTAAGCTTAATAATTTATGAAAACCAAAGACTACTAATAGATGATATTACATGTTTAATAATTCCACCCTACAAAAAAATTAATTGGAAAATGAAAAAACAAAAATTCCCCATTGCCGACTCTGGATTTATAAAGATTGAGAAATTTATGATGTATTAACTTAATTAGGCTATCTCCATACAGTGAGTCCTGTAGGAAAGAAACTTTTATATAAAAAAAAAACCAAAACCCACTTTCCACTTAAGTATAAGAAAAAAGTAAAATGAATTAATTGTTGACTTCATTTTCTGGTTATAAAACAGTTATGCTTAAAACTGCATGCTGCTTTTCTCTTTTTTATAAATATTTCCACATACACTATCTCTTCCTATACCCTAACCATTTTATATTCAAGAATTTATGGGGTGCCTGGGTGGCGCAGTTGGTTAAGCGTCCAACTCTTGGTTTCAGCTCAGGTCTTGATGTCAGAATCAGGGAACAAGCCCCGCCCCTCCAGTGGGCTCCCGGCTCAGCTCAGCATCTGCCTGTCCCTTTCCGTCTGCCTCTCTCCCCCCCCCGCCACTTATGCTTACACTCCCTCTCTCTCTAAAATGAATAAAATCTTAAAAAAAAAAACAATTATGAGCAAACCTCTGGCTCCGGTGTAGAGAAGGACAGAGGAGCTGTGGTTCAAGGTAGGCTCTGTATTCAGAACATGACTCATGCCTTGAATGAGATGCTGATTCAGGAAGGGAACCAGAAGCAATCGGAGTGAAGGACCCAAGAGCATTTCTGCTGTCAGATCACTGCCCACGTAACACAGTTCAGGAATATTTGACTGTCCTTTCTGAAACACAACTTCCGTTTGTACTTGAATCGCCCCTCGCAATGTCTCTGATAAAACCTGCCTCACAGCAGGCCTCAAGTGGACTCAGATGAAGACGTTCATGCTTTGACAGTGTGCTATGGACCAACATTGTTTTGTTATGGAACATTCTAAAATAAAAATAAACATTTGCACATACACATATTACCAGGCATATGGTAAAGACTGCTGAAATGTAAATCTGCCTGAAAGATTTGAGGAAAACTGTACTTATAGACTTAATTAAAATATAAGCAAGGAAAACATTTGTGGCGCCATGAAGTCCTGCTGCAGTCTTTCAGCACTCTGCCTTCCCTTTTCTTGGGTCCATGACAAATTTCGGGCACTAGGATACAGTTTTTACAGTGCTGAAGCAGTGTGAGGTGGTCCCAGGGACCTGGAAGGGCCATCCCACCTTTCTGCAGAGCTGGTTTGTTGGCCCAAGGTCAGCGGGTAGAATGTATAATGACACTTATCCAGAGGTTACATCAGAGCCAATGTCTGTGAGCCAAAGAAAGTACATGTTGAGCCTAATGAGCAATAAAGTAGGGACCCTTAATTTCCGAACACTTTTTGTTTCTCTTAACATCCTTTTCCTCTGTTCAGACACCCACATACCAACTTTGATAATTGGCTAGGAAACAGACCTGGAGGCTGAGAATGGAGGTGTCGAGGGCCGGCTGTAGGCACGATGATCCCTTCTGTCCTCAGTCTTGTTAGATTACCTGCACATTTGCTATTAGCACCTCAGTCACTGAAATCCTGTGTATAGGACATTTTATTCCACTGTGAATTCTTCCGTGGAGGGTGCCAGACTTCTCAGACCTTCTTCGTCCATCTGAGCACCCGTTCACAGCACAGACTCGACACCAGCCACCTCCAGTGTGCAGTCACTGTTGTTGATTCAAAGTCAGCACAGACCCTGCCTCACGGGAGTCAGGAACACGTAGGGCAGACCAGTAATCCCGTGTAAAACATACACTTTTTATAAGCTGTGTAACCAAGGGCCACGGAAGACAGTGATTTGGATGAAGGAGCCTCAGGAGCCTGGGAGGCCTCTTCTGGGACCCAGCACGTCACCTGAGGCCTGACCGCTTTCTTTTCACACAGGTGCATTTTCACATTATGGTGCCATAAAAATCCATGAAGTCATATTTGAAGATGTAAAAGCTATGCTGTGCAAAACAAGACAATTCAATTTAAAAAACCATTGCTTTCATTTAGTTTTTCTAACTTTATGAGAACAAATTGAGATATGCAGAAGTTAATTAAACTCAAGTTCATTCATGTAACAAAGAACAGCAAGAAAAGTGAAAATATATGTAGCCAAACTAAGTGTACTGTTACTTTAGGCGCGTCTGAGGTTACAGGATACACTCATTTCATAAATGGGAACAAACATCTGCAGAGTCTCCCTGCTCGGATCCTGAGTAATTGTCCATTCAGAATGTTGGTAGAGCCACTCAAATGATTGACTGCTTTTATTTCTCTTACCCTGAATTGAGTGTCAAACTTTTACCTCTCAATTTTTCAGAAATGAAATGCAAGGGAGAGGTTATTGATTTTAAGTGATAATGCTTTTTTCCTCCTGTTCTTATTTCAAATACTCACTTTTTAAAAAAACATTGGACCCATTTTTTCATTGCTCCTCAAAGTAAAAAAATATTTTTAAACTAGCATTTAGAAACTTCTTTGTAATAACTACGCCATTAGTGATGACAAAACTTCTGAAATGTGCTAAAAATGCAGTAGGGTAGTTTCTTTTCCTAGTCAAATATTCCTTGGGTTTAAGAATATGGAAAAGAAAATTTAAAGACTTATCAATTTGAATATACAGTGTGTTGCATATTCTGAGTATGTATATGGATATATAGCTCTATATTTGAATATGCATATATACTTTTAAGCTCTAAAGTAATTTTTAAGTGACTTACTATTTAGCCTTGGCATCAGTGTATAAATTCTAAAAGATCACACTTTTTTTTAATCCTGCTACCCTGAATTTTTTTATTTACATCAACTTGTATCACCCATTTTTTTGTATTTAATGTGAAGATTTTATGCCTCAATAATTCTGAGTCTGAAGCCTTAAAATTTCAGCAGCAGTAGCTCGGGAGAAGTACACATTAGTTAGAGGAGAAGCTGGATCTCACCAGTGTCTGTTAGTTTCGTTCGTTCTCAGGCATGTTCTGAGGTCCTACTTTTATTGGAGATCCTTTGCAAATGAGAAAACTTCAAACTTCAATGGCAGTCATGTTATTGAACCCCCAAAGTTTCAGCTATGCATTTAAAATTGTTAAGCTAAATATAATGGAAAAGAGTTAAGAAAAACCCCTATCTAAAATAATAGCTTTCTGCCGCAAATGATAGCCGGTAAATACCCATGAGAAAATAAAGTCAACTCTTGTTCCAAGGAAATCTTTTTTTTTTTTTTTAAGATCTTATTTGTTTATTTGACAGAGAGAAACACAATTAAAGAGGGAACACGAACAGGGGGAGTGAGAGAGGGAGAAGCAGGCTTCCTGCCGAGCAGGGAGCCCGATATGGGACTCAAACCCCGGACTCCAGGATCATGACCTAAGCCGAAGGCAGTCGTTTAACAAACTGAGCCACCCAGGCGCCCTGTTGTTCCAAGGAAATCTTGATTGAGAATTTTTTAAATAGTTTTTCACAATAATCTTGAAGTTGCAAATATTACAAGTACACAAATCATTGTTACAAATATACATAAAAGAAAGGAAAAATAGACACTTGGGCTATTTACAACCAGAAGTGTTACCTTTCCAGATCCCATAACCCAGAAGGTGGGTTTCAGTTATGCAGAAGTAGTAACTTTTGACATTTTAGTATCAGATAGAATTAGAAAAACAAAGACAAGAATTAGAGCATCAGTATAAACCACATGAGCTCATAAAGCCATGTGTGTAAAAGTAAATGTATATTTTTATCCATAGATGTTCAGGGAGTATGAAATAGCACATGTGTTTGTGATTAAAGCATGGTTGCCTAAGAAATCTGTTAAAATAATTCTCTAAGAGCCCCTTGCCTTGGCAGAGAAGTTCAAGAAATCTTAAGTAAGGAAAGCTAGTTGTCATGAGTAAATGCCAGAACTTCAGCTGGTCACTAACCTGTAAAGCTTGCAAATGAGTGTAGAGCCCATCCCATGGGTTCCTGGGATTTGGGACCGACCTTACATTTTCCAACAAGTCCCATATCGGGTTTCCTCCATATGCTTTAGCATTTTAATGACGATACACATTAGCCATTCTTATTTTGACAAGAAGTAAGAGCCCATGTAGTTTTGGGGACTCTATAATATTACATACATGTGAAATTTCAAACTCACTGTGCTTATTCTATGAGCAAGCACCCTTTTATTTTTTAAAATGACATGGGGTATCTTTGGAATCATGCCTTCTGGGATTCAACGCTTATATGAATCAAGTAAAAAAAAAAGGTTTTGGTTTTCTTTTTGTTTTTGTTCTTTAAGTATATTAAAGGGGGAGTTTGGGCCCTTTGTTTAAAGTCAAAGTAAAGTCTTAATTATAAGAAAATGTATAGTTTGTGCCTGAACTAGTAGCCTTCATTCCTAATTGTTGTGTGATAGCAGTAGTTTTTAAATTTCTTCTCTTCTTGTATTTGGTAGCTCATTACTTTCTTTTCACCTTCTTCCCTTTCCCCTCTACCTACCCATACCCCACCTCCAAATGCTCTTTCTGGGCACTAGAAGTCCAGCTCCTCCACCACCACTGGGGAAAAGATCACAAAGGTATATGAGTTGGGGAATGAGCCAGAGAGAAAGCTATGGGTCGACAGATACCTTGCCTTCATGGAAGAGAGAGGCTCGCCTGTCTCGAGTCTGCCTGCCGTGGGCAAGAAGCCCTTGGACCTCTTCCGGCTCTACATCTGCGTCAAAGAGATCGGCGGTTTGGCACAGGTGAGAGTTCATGAGTGAGTCATTGAGGAGACACTACACATAAGTTCTCCACGAAGGTCTCTTTGAATGTGCAGACTCAAACTTGTTTTTTTCCTTCCATAAGGAAAAGGCTAAGCCTGGGGGTTCGATGTCTGTGTGCCGCAAAGGAGAGCACTAGAGGTCAGGACCAACTCACAGGGTGACCTCGGTCCATTTCTGTGGACCTCTCTTCTCATCTGTAAAGTAAGACAGTTGGGCTAGATTTTTCTTTAGGTTCCCTGACCGCTCTAGAACTGTGTGGGTTCTGCCAAGACGCCACAGGAAATACTCCAGAAATGCTTTGCAAGTGACTGAAGTAATTGTCTGGATCAGTTCTAAATCCAGTTCATTCTCTCCCTCTCTCCAGAGCAGTTGATTAAGGAAACGAAACCCTATATCCAGCAGCATGACCTAGTACCCGGCGGTAAGAGGGCCGGGCTGTGCCGTGCCTACCCTGCACTGGCCTGACTCCCAGAGCCAGTGCTCATGTCGTCTTTGTCCCCCTGCTTTCCTCCCCCTGGTCCTTGGCACTACTTTCAGCCTGGAGTCTAGTTCTGAGCACGTGTCCTGCAAGAGGAAAAGGGGAATGTGGTCCCCTGGGATACATACCTACGGAGTGCTAGGCACTGTGCTTTACCTTTGTTCTGATTGTGTCTTTGTGAATGCCGATAAAATGCAGGGGGCATGAGCCCCCAGAGGAAGGAGGAAGCTGTAAGACAGGTATGATCATGTGTCCCAGGGGCACTCAGGGAGGTGCAGCAGGCCTGCTCATTCTGAGATGCGCTCTTCCCATCCCCCAGCAGCTCTCAGCCTGTTTCTCCATTAGAATTACTTTGGGAGCTTAAAAACTTGCCAGTGCCTGGGCTCCTACCCAGATCATTAAGAGGAGCTGCTCTGGCCCGGGTGGTCTAGCACACAGTGTGGCACCCCGCATTCCAGCCAGGTACCACGGGTCGCTGACCGTCCCAGAGTGAGTCACCTCATCCACAGATGTCACTGAAGGCCCACCCCGGTCTCGGTGTTCCACAGCTCTGGGGCAGGCCTTTGTTCTCAGCCCTCCGTGGGGCGCCTCGTCTCACTGGAGACCCACGGTATACAACTGGGGCAGGGCTCGGTTCCAGGCTTTGCGGAAACGGATGGTGAGTCTTGCAGTGCAGACCAAGGGACTGAGCTGGTCAGCAGACGGAGAGCTCAAGATGTGCACCTCTCCCCTGCACCTAGACCCCCTGACCTTTCCTCTCTGCACCTAACCCCCCCGGCATTAATTTTTAGAATCCTCAGGACATTGTACAGCGGGTTTCCCCCCACAGACATGTAGAGAGTGTCTGGACACCTTACGCGGACTCCGCCAACAGCGTGGCCTACCGTGTTGGGTCTGCAAGTAAGGCTTGTCGCTGGCTTGGCTAACAAGGGCGGCTTGAGAACTGCAGGACCGCAGCGTGGTGAGCTGCTCGGCCACGTTGTCGCTCATACTCATCTTGGTTTCTGTCTGGTGGCCTTTGGGTGCTTGCAGCCACAGAGAGATCAGTGCAAAGCCTTGCGTGTGGGGGTGTCCCAGGCAACACCGTGCCTGCCCCTTCTGAAGCTGTCCGCAGGCACACTTGTTACAGACTGCCGTTAAGTGCCCAAAGTGGAATTAGGCTTTTCGCGAGCATTCTGAGGTCTGTTTACCATACACCATTTAGTACTAAGTAAATGGACATAAAGAGCTTTGTGAGAAACTTCGAATCCAAAAATGGAACGTTTAATTTAAAAACCACTGTTCCCTTTAACCCTTACTATGCTACTTAGCACAAGGCATACATAGCTAAAGACAGAATAGTCCCCAAGTATTTGCAGGTCTGCACATTTCCTTCGGGCATTCAGCCTCCGATAACTCTGGCCCAAGTGGGAATCAAAAGTTAAGGCCCAAAATCCTTTTATAGCGTTTCAGGCTTTCTCTCCATTTTTTCCCCTTCCCGCTGGGCCTGCCACATCGGCTAGCTGGTGGCCTCACAGAGCCACCCAGGGCTCATGGCTGGTGCGGGCTGCCCCCAGTATCACCTCTGCCCATCACCCGAGGAGAGCCGCCTGTGAGAGGAGGGACGGGACGAGGGTTAGAATTACAGGCTCGTCTTTCCGGGAGCCTGTGGCGGTTGAAAAGGAAACACTGTTTTTTTCTATCAGAGCTCCAACACTTAAATTGCAAACTAGTTGTTACTGCTTTTTAAATTCATTTTCAGATGCCTTCTCCCTTTTTTTTTTTAATAAGATGAGAGGTGGAATGGGGATGAGCATGAGTGGAAGGGAGTGTACTTTGCTCCAAGAACATCGCTGGCTCGGAGCCGCAGCGGCCTGGAAGGTTGGGAGGCATTGGAAGGTGCACCAGGCAGAAGAATCTCGACGAGCAGCTACCAGCAGGTCCCTTAATGGCTTTATAACTGTAAATGCCGTCTGGGCACTACTGAGTGGGAGTAATGAGCATTAGTTAAGAGAGGCAAATGAAAAACAAACAAACAAAGAAGTAAGCCAAGACATTAAGAGCTTTTTTTGTCTCCTGGCTTTAAACAAAACACTTTCCTGCAAACCAGTGATCCTGCCTTTTTTTTTTCTCTGCTAGGTTAATAAAAACAAGAAGTGGCGTGAGCTGGCAACGAACCTAAATGTTGGCACTTCAAGCAGCGCTGCCAGCTCCCTGAAAAAGCAGTATATTCAGTACCTGTTTGCCTTTGAGTGCAAGATTGAGCGCGGGGAGGAGCCCCCGCCGGAAGTCTTCAGCACTGCGGACACCAAGAAGCAGCCCAAGCTCCAGCCGCCCTCTCCTGGTAAGCGGGAGTACTGCAGTTGTCGCCGGGGAAAGGCGGGGGTGTTGAAAGCCACATGCTCTTCTGAGAAGGCCGCTGCATAGGAAAGCAAACAGAATGGAGATCTTTGAGGACAAAGGGGTGTTTTGTAACTGAACCCCCTTGACAGCGCTTAAGGGAAGGAGAATACAGCTTGGAATGTGACCGATTAGGCCAACATTGCGAAGGCACCATTCTGCTTTACCTTCCTTAGTCTAAAAAGATTTTGGAATTCTGAGCTCTATGCCTCTGTTCCTTCTACGGTTATGTACTCCTTCTGACTCCCCAGTAACCTGTGCAAGTACTTCTGCACTCCCAGAAGACGCTGCCCTACTACTTGGTGCTGCTGTCAGGGACACTCGGAGCTGTGTGTCAGCAAAATGAAATCTGGACTCAGTTTTCAATGTCCCCTGCCCAGGAAGTCCTCACTTGTAGGGAATCTAGCAAACCTGGTGTGGGAAAGGTCCACGCAGCCCTGTTTCTGAGCCCGAGCAGACAGTTAACTCTGACCTGCAGGTCAAGAATCTTAGGAATCCTATCTAGGAATAATGCAGTTCACCTACATTCTACTCTGTGAAACCAGACTAATAAGACCTGCCTTTTCTCCGGTCTCCCCACTCAGCCATCGGGGACCCTGCCATTCTGTCAGCTCTCCCGCTAACCTTCGCTCTACTTGTTAGTGCTTCAGATTCCTGAATTGTTACATTCTGATAAATACAGCATTCTTAGAGAGGAAGAAATCTGCATCGTCCCCAGTTCTGGGTAGTGACCTCACTCAAGTTAAACCAGCTGTGTTCTCGCCTAGCCACATGCAAGCCCTGTGGTGGTCAGCACTTCGCCACACTGTCCTACGTGCAAGATGGGACTGACCATTCCTGCCCTTTCCCATCACACGGGATTGTTCTGGGATCAAATGCCAGCATTTCGTAGGCACTTACAGTGTGCCAGGCACCTTCCTAAGTGCTCCACCATTTAGTCTTTACATCGCCCCTGTGGTGCACATCCTGTCTCAAAATCGCAAAGTCCATGAGAAAACTAACACATAAAATCTAAGTAACTAGCCCCAAATCTCATTGCTAGTGAGTGGCATCCAGCTCGAGCATTAGGCCTGGACCTACTGTGTTCCTCTGCCCATGTTGGAAATGACATTGCAACAGGGAAGCCTTCTACACATAGAAGAAGGTGTTTGTGAAGCAAAGAAAGAAGTTGTTTTCCCCTTGTTTCCTCCAGCTGCTTTTTGGATGGCAATGCAAGTGCCTGTGGTCCGTAATCAAGAGATCTCACATAAATACTTCATAGGGCCAAGATGTACTTGCAGGGAACGTACTGAGGTATATATATAGACCTGTCAGCTCTAAACACAATTAGAAATCCTCTCTCACCCCACCTCTCAAGATCCGAAGGCTTTGCAGTTACGGTATACCTTAAAAACTGTGAAATCTAATTTTAAAAGTCTCACAACATTACATTCAGCAGTTCACAGAGTCAAACAAGCTGCCTGTGAACAGCCCTGAAACTATTTTTCCAAAATAAAAACTCAGTGGGGTGTAGGGACCAAAGTGGCGATGTCTGCAAAGATGTGAAGGTATATTTTATTTGCCAGGAAAAACCCGTGTCACTGAATGGGCTGCACTTCCGTATAGAGAATAGCTCTCCCAGTGAGCATCAGCTTCAGTACAAGAAATCCCGCTGAGGCATAGACCCTTCAGAAAGTGTAGGGCCTGTTCTCTCAACAGTCAGCTCTTGCCTTTTTCCCTTTTTTTTTTAAACTACCGTTTTTATGGCAACATTATCGTTTTAACTGCACAAAGGAGCTGAGATTGCACACACACTTCTGACAATACGTTCTTCTCAGTGGTCTGCGCGGTCCGAAGTCTTGGGGAAGAGGGGGCCGCGGGAGGAGGGTGTCCAGACCCGAGTCTCCCACTCAGGGCCCAGGGCCAGTCTGCTTGCTTCTGTGTTCTCTGCGCTGCCCAAGACGCCCTGTGCAGCCGGACAGAAGGACCCACAGACTGGTCGGTGGGGGAGTGAGGAGCAGCAGCCCTATAACCCACAGCCAGGCTTTACCCTGGCGCAGGTGAGTCAGTGGCCTCTCTGATTCCAGAATTAGCATTAAGGAAAATGAAGCGCATTTATTGTCAAAGGAGGCAAAAAAATTATTCTGAACCGTTTGCCATGTCAGGACCTCATACACTGCAAAATTTTTAAAAAACTAATTATCAGCCAAATTTTGTGTTCTTAGAAGTCAGTTTTCCCCACCGGAAGGCAACTTTGTGGTGCGTTTCTTCCCAGCCCATCCTGGCAAACTAAACCCAAAGATTCCTAAGAAACATGCTAGATGGCTTTTTAAACGGCCACTCTGATGGAAATCCTGTCTCACCCCACCTCTCAAGGTCCGAAGCCTTTGCAGTTACGGTATACCTTAAAAACTGTGAAATCTAATTTTAAAATCTCAGATCCCTTGGCCCTATTAGCATCGTGACTCATCTGTCTGTATGGGTTTTGATCTGGTTGGGCTGGTGGTGTGGGCTGAATGTCATTTCTGCCAGCCTCTGGGGGGTGACTGCTGAGCCCCCGGGGGGGCACCATGATCTTCCCTGGTCAGTGGCTGTGTGGTTTCCTACACCAGAGCTCCGTGTTACAGTCTTCTGGTGACTCGAACAAGTCCGTGAGAGAGGATCCCCATATGACACCGGGCAAGGCCTGGGGCGCGCCTGCATCTCTGAGGTGCGGTGGGGATCTCGTTACAATAAGCCTGTAGAAGTTTGTGGAGGTCTAATGAACAGCTGCAGGACTCGCCTCCCCCAGTGGCCAGGCCGCCCGGAAAGGGTTGGGGGCGGGGTGGGGGTGGCGGGCAGGGGGATAGGGAAGCTCCACCTTCAGTTAGTAAGTCTGTAACCAAAAACCCATCCATCTGCTGGCAGGTGGCTGACTGCATTTCTATTATTAGCTGACAGGTGATGTCACAAAACCTGTCATGGAGCCAACTGGGGAATCCTCAGTAGAAGCTAAATGAGAAAGGGGTTCAGGTTATAAACAGAGGTGCCCTCTGGGTGACCTCTAGTCACGGTAGACCTGGGACACATCAGCTGTCCTTCCTTCTCCCTGCCCTCCTTCCTGCAACCCCAGCCAGAACTAGGGCACCGGGTTCGCACTGTGTAAATTATCTTCCCAGCTAGGAGTCTGGCTGTACAGTCTGAAGTGTGTGAATGTACTTAACCTTCAGTAACCTTTCCGTTGTTTACTTTTGAGTATACATTTGTAGCTCCTGGCAGAAGGTAGGGGGATTTTACAGCCTGGGCCAGCCTCATCAGTTAATGGAGCTTCAGGAGAGTGCGTTCATTTTTTTTTTTCCCTGAAAGGAAGGAAAAAACACTGGCAGAGCGTAGAATTTTTCCTTTTTTTTTTTTTTTTTTAATCAGCTGTAAATGTGAGTACTTATAAATAAGGGCTGTTCTGAAATCCCAGCCTGTGAACCACGTTTCCAGGGGAGCCGTGTGATCTGCTGTGCAGAGTCTGGTCTGGGATTTAGGAAGCACGTTATTTCTCCCGCCTGCTCTGTGGGGCAGTCCCACCTGTAGGATTATGCTTACGTATTTATAGAAGACTCCACTATTTTCTTTGATTCCAGTCTACTTACTTAAAATGTACTTCAAAGGTTTCACCAAAATCTCACCTATAAGTGTGCATTACTAAGCTTTTCTTTCACGATAGCTACTTGAGAAAGATGTTTTTCAAATTAGGCTTCCCGGCATCTCTGAGAGCCTGCCTGAGTCACTCTGGTCCTGGGCACTCAGGGGACCCCTTATACAGCCCTGGTGACCAGTGCTCAGAATTCATTCCCAGGCAGGCCAGGCCCGGGGCTGACCTGATCTCACCGGAGACCTGCTGTTCCCCTGAGATTCATTTCCACCTTGGACTCCTTCCCAGCATGCTCTGTAATCTCCATTGATTTGTTGAACCCCATTTCTTCGACAATTAGATGTCGCTGATGGTAACTGGAGTGAGTCTTGGCCACCTCCAAGGAAGGGAATCCAGATAATAACATATACAGCATACAGTGTCATCACTTACAAGCAGCCGGGAATTCTGCCATTTGTAACACTTCTGAAAGCATTTCTTATAAACCGCATGAGGGCAGGAATTCTTGTCTTTTTTTTTTTTTTTGTCAGTTTGGGACGCGGTGCGTGTAGGATCAGAAAAAACAATAGTAAGCAGTATACTAAACATGTTATTTATTCAATATGTATTTTTTTAACAAATGAAGGCAAGGTCTGTTGGGCACCTAACTTGCAAAGATTGCTGATAAAGCAGGAACCCTTAAAATACTGTGTTTTCCAGCGAGTTTAAGTTTTGAAAAGATCTGCTCAATTCTGAGTTCTGTTATTATAAAGTAATTTTAGTTAAAGCCAAATCTCAGGTATCTGATAATGCCTTTAAAGAACTCCAAAGAGCATGACTCTGGTTTTATAATAACAGATCTGATTCCGTAGCTCTAAAAATGACTTTATTAATGACATAGCTTAGACACATCTAGACACTGAGGAAGCACTGAAGTGACATAAGGCTCATTATTAATTTGTATCATTGCGTCTCAACTTAAACATTTCTCATTGCCTGCAATCTGGTACTAATTTTTCTAATTTTTTTCCTAAAATAGCACAGTACCCCATTAGATTGGTATACCAAATTTCTCATCCCGTTTTTTTCCTTACTCCCAGACACTTAGATTATCTCCATTTTAAACAACACTGAAATAAGCATTTTTCTGCCTAAAGCCTTTTTTCATGTTAGATTATTTTCTTGTGATAAATAGCCAGGAAAGCAATTACCCGGTCAAGAGGTAGAAATATGTTTTATGGTTCAGAAATGAAGTATGTTGCCAGATAGATTACTAAAAAAAAACAAACAAAAAATCTTTTACTAATTTTCACTATAAACAATATAAGAGCCACTGATTTTACTGTACCGTTACCAGTAATGGTAACCTCTCTTCTGAGAAGCTGGTAGTGTGTTGTCCTTCCTTACGCGCTTACTTAGTAACCTCTTGTTTTTTCCTTCTTTTCTCTTGGTCCTATTACTGGCAGCTAACTCAGGGTCCTTGCAAGGGCCACAGACCCCCCAGTCAACTGGCAGTAACTCGATGGCAGAAGTTCCAGGTGACCTGAAGCCCCCGACCCCGGCCTCCACCCCTCATGGACAGATGACCCCGATGCAAGGTGGAAGGTATGCGAAAGCGTCTCCGTGAGCCGCGGCACATCAGATTTGTGAAGTGGTGCTCTCACGTGAATTTTTAAACCTTGATTCCTATGGGTTTTATTCATGTCATTATGTCTGGATGGGTTTGACATTAATTTTCAAGTCAGGTTTTTTTCGGAACCAGTGTCTGGTGGCAGCTCCTGCTACTTCATGAAGCTTTCCTTCCTCTCGTCCCTTCAGAAGCAGTACAGTCAGCGTGCACGACCCATTCTCAGACGCCAGCGACTCCTCGTTCCCGAAACGGAACTCCATGACTCCGAGCGCCCCCTACCAGCAGGGCCTGAGTATGCCTGACGTGATGGGAAGGATGCCCTATGAGCCCAACAAGGACCCCTTCGGTGGAATGAGAAAAGGTAAGTGCGGAGGGACCTCTGCCCAGGCTTGGTCCGGAGGACACTCTTCTCTCTGCCCTCCCACAACCAGTTCACTTACCCATTCGAGACATAGCTGAGTCCCAGCTCCTCAACCTACTAAATCTCTGGCCTTGGGGAAAGCCTCGGTTTCTTCATTTAGAAACTGAGGTAAAAATAGGACCTGCCTAAGGGCTGTGGTGAGGCTTAGTTGGGTTGGTGTTCCAAAAGCCAGTTCGAGAATGACTAACACACACAGTGCGCAAGCATGCTCGTGGCGCCCCCTGGCGGCGTGGGTGGTGTCCTACAGCACAGGCTGGGCGAGGGCTAGGTGCCGGGTGGTGTGTTGATGAATCAGATATAGTTCCTCCTGGAGCTGACAGTGTATTGGGGGAACAAACAAAAGTAAGTTAAACCACAAATATATAATTAAATATGGTGGTCAGTGGAAGAAAGGACCCCGATAAAAGAAGAAAGGACGCAAAGTGCAGGGATATGGGGTAGGGGTCGTGGGAGAGAAGGACATCTCCTGAGTAAGGGTGGTCGGGAGGGGAGGGCTTTGAGGAGATGTCGGTTATCCGTGGCGACCTGAATGAGGAGTCAGAAAAGAGCAGGGAGTTGGGGGAGGCTCGAGGCAGGAGCGGGCTTGGCATGTTGAGGAGGTGGGAGGCGTCTGGGGCATCCTGATCCTGTGGCAGGGGGTGGGGGTGTCAGGTGCATCAGGACCAGAACCTTTCAGCCTTCGTGGGCGTGTGGATGAGTTTGGACTAGTGGATGAGTTTTAAACTAGCTGAAAGATGTTCTGCAGGAAGTGACATGACTAGGTTTTTGTTGAAAAATAAATAACTGGTGGGGCACCTGGTGGGTTAAGCACGTCTGCCTTCAGCTCAGGTCATGATCTCAGGGTCCTGGGATCAAGCCCCACATCGGGCTGTCTGCTCTGTGGGGAGCCTGCTTCTCCCTCTGCCCCCCACCTACCCAGTCATGCTCTCTCTAGCTCTCTCAAATAAATAAATAAAATCGTATAAAGTGGAGAATGTGTTGGAGGGACCCCTATGAGAGCCCAGGGGAGGGATGACAGGGTGGAGTCAGATCCCAGCAGCGAAAGAGAGAAGTGAACGTACTTGCTACACATTCTGGATGATGAAAGAACAAGACACACAGCTGGCTTAAATGCGGGGGTCCCGGAGAACGAACCAAGTGACAGGGATGGGGTGAAGACATTCCCACCTTGGAGATGCACAGCTGGGAAGCTGAGGCTCGCTGTTCGAGCCTACACTGGGGACAGGAGGGAGAGGAAGGAGAGAGGGAAAGCCCGAGGTGACGGTGGGATGTGCTGAGGTGTAGATGGGGGGGTGTGTCTGTCTGCAGCCGGACAGAGCGTGGGCATTGGGAATTATTTTAGAGAACTAAGTGGAGAAGGGAGATGGAGCATTGTGGGCTGGATGGGATCGCGGAGAATGTGGGAGAGTTCCGACCCACGTCATCCAACACCCAGTGGGGTGTTTCCCTTGATGCTACTCTGTCCGGGCGTTCACTGGGCACCGAGAATGTAGCATCCAAGCGTTGGCCCTTTGAGCACCTCCCAAGCCGACGCACTCCAGGTGCCCATTGGCCCTCTTCCAAGTGCAGCTGGGCTGTGAAATTGAGGCATAGTGAATATCATTGAAAAAACAGAAAAGTAGCGAATAAAATTATTGTGGAAGTACTTCTTCCGGGATTCCTTAAACAATAGTACTTACATTCGATGTAGATGTTTGGGGTATGCGAATTTCTTGATACCTTGTCTTAAGTGAGAGAGACATAAAGCCCAAAGCCATGGTTTTCACAACTGTTATGAACCAGTGAAAAATAAAAATGAGTAATTTCAAAATTTTAAGTATTAGCATGTATCATTTAATAAATAAGATTCTGTTTAATCTCTATTTTCTATGTTACCATTTCAGATTTCTGTTATACTGAGTAAGATAATCTATAGTTTTTCCTTTCGGAAAGTTTCAGAGCTTGCCTATTCAAGTAAATATTCTGCAGAACATGCAATAAATCCATAAGCTTGGAAATTCTCAAGCCTTGTAAATGTTGGAGGTAGCTGTTTTTCTTAGTGGCATGAGGTACTGGAAGGAACATTGGGTTAGTGCTGATGGTGGTTGTATCACCTTTTTAGACTCTGGAAACATGACAGTAACACGGGGAAAATAACTAGTCGTGTTTGGAATCTGGCTTCAGAGGTCAGGTGATATCCTATTCCAGTATCCTCTCTGTATGTTAGATTGGACAGAGGGAGCTGCATCGCTTTTGTTTCTGTATGCCTGCAATTCTTCTTATGAACATAAATGGGAGGGGCATGATTGTGGGTCACCTTGTTAGTTGCTAGCTAGCTATGTAATGTGTTTGCATCAACCGTGTAAACAATACAGTGGCCCAGAGGGGAGGCCCTTTCTACATTCCCCAGCATGTTTCAGCTCACCTGCTGCCTCACAGTGCTGGTGTATTTAGCACTAAATTAAGGCAAATTAATAGAAAACCCACAGAAACCAGGTTTGTTTGTTTGTTATAGCCCTGTCCCTGTTATAACAAGGTGTTACATTCCTCAGTTTATATTATTCTGTCCGTGAACTTGGTGGTGCTCTGATTTTTCATGTAATGACCAGCATCAGGGGAAACCATGCTTTTTGTTGCTGTTGCTGCCTCTGACCTGCAGTGTGGTGATGGGGCCGATGCCAGAGCCCATCTGAGCCTCGGGGGCCCAGAGCAGCCTTGGCCCGCCTGCCCACCGGCCCCACCAACCTCCTGAATCCATTACTGACTGAAGGACTGGCTACTTGCTTACAAGTGAACAAGTGAATATTTATATATTGTATATCTAAAGGGTATATTTTAATATCCATTCTTATCTTTGCAAATAATCCTACCTTTTTTATCTTCAGAGGGAGAGAAAGGGCGGCCAAGGGCTGGGAGAGTGGGGAAGAGAATCGCAAGCAGGCTCCATGCCCAGCACAGAGCCCAACTCAGGGGCTCGTCTCACAACCCTGAGATCATGACCTGAGCTGAAACCAAGAGTCAAACACTTAACCGACTGAGCACCCCACCTACGTTTTCTCTTTTTTTTTTTTTTAATTTTTTGAAAGATTTCATTTATTTGAGAGAAAGAGACAGCCAGAGCAGGGAGGAGGAGCAAGGAGAAGCAGACTCCCTGCAGAGCAAGGAGCCAAAGGCAGGACTCAGTCATGACCTGACCAAAAGTCAGATGCTTAGCCAGCTGAGCCACCCGGTGGCCCTACTTACTCTTTTTAATGCTCTAGGACTAAAGGAGTGGTTTCGTAATATTTTGCTGTTGTAAAAAATGATGCAGTGATTATCGAATAATGCAGCTGTTTTTTCATACCTGTAATTGTGTTTCTATGAAGTAGATTCCTAGAATAACATAATCATGGGATATGAACTTTTAGCTTAGTATAGTTTCCTGCAAAACAAAGCACCGCCCAAAGTGGCTTTTCCAGTTTGCCGGCACTTCATAGGTCAACACTGGTCACATGATCACACCCAGACTTTTGGTGGGAGGCGACTTCATAGACTGTAAATAGTTTTGGGGCCAAAATCTAGCCCTCCTGTAACCGGTATTGACCAAAGTTAGACCAGCTTTATACTCAGCACATGAGCATGTCAGAGTGTGCGGACCCTCACTCCCCTACCAGAAATGACTATTCTCAGTCCTTTTAATATTAGTCATCAGATCGGGAGAGGGCAAGTCTCATAATTGTCTTAACTTGGATTTCTTTTTTTTTTTTTTTTTTTGAGATTTAATTATTTGACACAGAGAGACAGCAAGAGAGGGAACACAAGCAGAGGGAGTGGGAGAGGGAGAAGCAGGCTTCCCGCCCAGCAGGGAGCCAAAGGCAGACGCTTAACCACTGAACCACCCAGGCGCCCCTTAACTTGTATTTCATTAATAATTAGTGAAGTCACACATCTCTTCATATATTGATGAGCCACATATTTTTCTTTTTTTCTGAATGTCCATTTATTTGCCCTTTTTTTTAATTTGATGGTCTTTTTCCTTACTGGCTTTTTAAGAATTTTTTGTGTATCAAGGAATTAAGCTGTTTAATTATCCCCTTAATGTCTGTGTACCTCTCTTTTTTACATTTATAAAACGGAAAATAACATCCGAAGTTAATCTGTCGCATGTTGACTTGAGCTTGAGTGAGATAAAATACGGGAAGGCACGGTGCATCCCACCGGTGCTAGACTTCAGTATTTGCAGTCTCTTCAGCTGAACAAATTCTGTCAACTCACCAAAGTTTAATCAGCTTTTGCTTCGTGTAACATAAAAGTAACCTTCCTAAGATGAAGAAAGGTAGTAGCACTGTATATCAATTAAGATTTGCATTAAAATGTTTAATTTGCCTACAGGCTAGTTTCCAGGCTTGACCCAATTTCCTTCAGGCTCTGAGCTGATGCTAATTTGCATATTTGACCTAATTGCCACTCTAGCCCTGATAGAAATACTTGTATTTCATCCATTCTTGAGTTATTCTTCATTCCCTAGTGGTTTTCTTTACCCTGGTTTTGCAGGGAGTCAGTAGATGAGGTATTCATGTTAAGTTTTTTTTTGTTTTTTTTTCTTTACTTTTTTCCCCTAGAATGGAAGGGAAGTAGCTTTATTCATACAGTTGACCTACGAACAACATGGGTTTAAACTGCGCGGGGCCACTTATACACAGAGTGTTTTCAATAAATAGATGTACGGTATTGTAAGTGTATTTTCTCTTACAATTTTCTTAACATTTTCTTTTCTTTGGCTTTACTGAAGAATACTGTATATGATACATGTAATGTATAAAATATGTGCTATTTTTTTTTAAGATTCTATTTGTTTATTAAAGAGAGAACACAAGCAGGGAGAGAGAAAAGCAGACTTCCCACTGAGCAGGGAGCCCAGTGCGGGGCTCGATCCCAGGACCCTGGGATCGTGACCTGAACCAAAGGCAGACACTTCACCAACGAGCCCCCCGGGTGCCTTTTATTGTATTGTGTACATTATCAATAAGGCTTCAGGGCCAACAGTAGCCTATGAGTAGTTGGGTTTGGGGGAGTCCAAAGTTACACCTGGATTTTCACTGCCATAGGGGTCAGCACCCCGACCCCTGTGTGAAGGGTCACCTGTACCTGCGTTTCCTCTCTTCCTCACACCTGCTGCCTGAGGCGGCCTCACCATCCTTATTTTATAGACAAGGAATGAAACTCAGAAGTTTGGCAACCGCCCCAAGAAAGGGCCTATGTGCATTTCCAACATTACTTCATAACGAATCACCACGACCTCAGCAGCCCAGCGTCCGTGTAGGACCCCACATTCCTGCGGGCTCTCGGCTCAGGGTCCCCTGTGGCAGGCATCGTCTGCAGTCCTCTCCTGGGCTCGTTCAGGTTGTGGGCAGATTTGGGTTCTTGCAGTTGTAGGACTGAGGTCTCGTTGCCTTGAGGACTGTCGTCTGGTGGCCCTCACAGTCCTAGGGGCTGCCCTCCTTCCTGACATGTGGCCCTCTCCACTGCATGGTGGGTGCTTCTTGAAGGCCAGCAGCGGAGTGTCTTGACCTCTAGACACAGATTTAAGGGGCGCGGCTCTCTAATCTCCTGGATGACTGCCAGCCAGCTGATGAGCGACTTCACTTACATCTGTGAAATCCCTTTAGCCATATCATGTATGTAATCGTGGGAGCCATACCCCACCATATGGGTGGCTCGTACTCCTACTCGAGGGGAGGGGCTCCCACGAGGCTTGTACATGGGGTAAGGGATAGGACTGTGGGGCCTGTCTTGACTCCAGACCTTACACTCTTTGGTTTGTATTGTTGTCAGCCATGTTAAGAGTAAGATATATGCCGGCCATGTGAAGGGTAACAGCAGTGACTGGAGAGGGCCGTTTGGGCCCCTTGGCTTTTGCAGATGCTTCATTTTCTGTCTATTCTTTAAAATGTTGCAGTGCCTGGAGGTAGTGAGCCCTTTATGACTCAAGGACAGATGCCCACTAGCAGCGTGCAGGACGTGTATAGCCAGAGCCCCTCTGGAGCCATGTCCGGTCTGGGCATGGGGCAGCGGCAGCAGTTTCCCTACGGAGCCGGTTACGATCGAAGGTGAGTGTTTTCTAAGGTGACCATGAGGTTGACTAGAACCTCTCCTCACACGTGCATTTCTGAGCCCTGGTAGCTGCTGACAAGGACTTAAGGATGGCGTCAGGTGGCGCCTTCAGCAGAGGGCCACAGCAGGGCCGCAGACAAGGACTCCTGAGAGCCAGGAGGCCCCGAGCAGCGGTGGTCCTCCCAGCGCGGGACGCCCTCGTGGTGCAGCCGCGGTCAGCACACCTCCAGCTTCCTCGCACGGCTCCACAAACTCGGGTTTTGCAGCCCCACTGAACCCCCTTCCTGCCTGCATTTCTTCCTTGGGGAAATGCTCGCACACTGGGGGCCACCCTGGGCTTCCCACAGCCTCGGGGTGACAGAGAGCTCTGGGAAAAGTCTTCCCTCCCGGCCTTGGTTTTTCAGGTGTTAGCCATTCTTCCCTGAGAACATTTTAAACAGAGAGACTCCTGCTCCTTGAATAGTGTCTCTGAGGAAAGCTATGGCAGTCTTTTTTCTAGATGATTCTTAGGATGGTATCTCGACATTGAATAACAAATTGGGTTTCAGTGCTCATCCAGGTTATTTTTACTGAGACAGAAGGACAGTCTTTGAAATGTGTCTGAGAGGTAACAGAAAAGCGGCTCGCGGTGGCTTCTTTCTGTGAAGGAGGCCTCTTACCCCTGCCCCCGACCTAAATACCGACTCCGAGACCACCTGCCCCTGGCTGGCATGTCTTTGCCTCCTTAGTAGAGAAGTGCTCGGACACAAAGTCTTTAACATAGTATCTGTGATTTTTTAAAGAAAACAGAGGCACATTGGGAGCCTCTTCTCCTAACTGCAGTCACAGGCCCACGCTCAGCGTCGGGATGGCCTCGGCTCCGTTCCTTCCTCGGCTGTGGTGACGGTCCCCAGCGCTGCCTCCTCGCTGCCGCGCCCACGGCCCGCGTGCCGCCCCTGGCCAGGGGCCAAGTCGTGACAGTCGTGAGGAGGTTTCCGTGGGTGTAACGCAAAGGGGAAGAAAGTTTGAAAATCACTGTTTTATTACCAAATAAGCTTTCTTTCTGACATTTTCCCTCACCTAGTTCCTGAAATTACAGAGCCATCGCAAGCTTCATTTGGTTCTTTCTGGACTTAAGAATCTAGATTTCTCCTTCTTACCCTTCCTACAGTGTGGTAAACATTTATTAGTGGTGTCTGCATGAATCAGTTACCCACCATGTTCAGTGTAATGGATCAGAGATTTTATTTAGATTTGTTTTTGAGGATCCAGGAAAAGCTTTCCCTTTTTTTGCATTTTTCTTCTTTTTTTTTCCCGGATGAGATTGGAAGAACTCTTACCCTGGAACATATATTCTTTTTTTTTTTTTTTTATTTGACAGAAATCACAAGTAGGCAGAGAGGCAAGCAGAGAGAGAGGAGGAAGCAGGCTCCCGCCGAGTAGAGAGCCAGATGCGGGCCTCAATCCCAGGACCCTGAGATCATGACCTGAGCTGAAGGCAGAGGCTTTAACCCACTGAGCCACCCAGGCACCCAGTAGGGGAGCTCAGGCAAATGCACGGTTCTCTTTCTCCTAGAAGACTTTCTAGAACTAGTTTAAGTCATTTGGCTTTACCACAATAGGGTTTACCTTGTACTTTCTGAAAAGTGTTACTTGTTCAGCTTAAATTTTATCTGCATCAGTTACATTTCTTTCCTCCTAACGTAAGCTTCCTTCTATTTATCAACACCCTTAGCACATACTTTCTCTGTACCTGTTCTACCTCTTATGTTCTCAAAACCCATTTGTTTTCCCATTCCTTCATCTTCACCAGTTTAGGGATATATTCAGTGCAGACATACTCTTTCTTACGGGATTCAATCAGTTTACTAACTAAACCTATTTATCCCTTTAAGCTTCAGCTCTATTGTTCTTTTACGCATGCTGTTTTTATGGTATTTATAGTTTCTCAGTGTAATGAGAGTTGGGAAATAAATGTTATTCATTCCCATTCTCAGATGTAATACAGGAGGCCATTTAAATCAGCCTTGTCACTCTTTTAAGTCCTCTCTGGTATTCTTTTCGGTGGCCTCTTAGGGTCATGGGGGCTTCAAAATTTTGAGTAGTTATATTTTAACAGTTATTAGCTAACTCAGTATCATTTGGATTAATTGTGGAGTATACTTTTAAAAAATTGAACATTTTGTATTCATAATGAGAAAATAAGTAGAGACATTTTCCATGATTATAGGTCTATGTTCTGGTACTCCTGGGGATCCTGCTTTGATTCTGAGATTGTTTTTCTTGTCTCGGGCTCTCATTATTCCCTCCTGTCACAGGGCTGCCTGACGCTCGCGGCCCGGGTGCGCGTCGGTGGGTGGGCAGGGGCCCTGCTCGAAGGCCTAGGGTGCCGGCCTGTCCGGCCGGGTCTCCTCACACACCTACTAACCAGGAGACTGGCAGCATTCCCAAAGTGGGTGTTGCCATCCCTATGGCTAAACATTAAAGTGCTTTTTCTGCTCGGCGTGCCTCTGTTGGAAGGTGTATGCGGTGAAGGAAAGACAAAACCACTTAGGGGTTCAGGATTTCCAGAAATGAACTGTTGGTTTCTCTCTTGGCCTGAGGTCCTTTGACAATGAAGTGTTCTTTGAATGCCTCATTCTAGGCATGAACCTTACGGGCAGCAGTACCCAGGCCAAGGCCCTCCCTCAGGACAGCCGCCATATGGAGGACACCAGCCCGGCCTGTATCCGCAGCAGCCGGTGAGTTGGCGAGCGGGCACGCATCTGTGTGCTTATGGCTTGAAACCCAAACGTGTGTTACTTCTGAAGAGTTTTAGGGAGTATAGGAAAAACAAGCAGCATTTATTGAGCAATCGATTTGCTTACACTAGAAAATAGGAGGATTTTGAAGTCAGCAAATTTTAACAAGCTCTGGATGTATGGTATTGTGAAACAAATGTACCGTGTTGTAGGAAGTAAGGATGTTCAGCCTTGTCAAGACTAACCAGAGAATAACGAATATTTTAAACATGTGTCTGTCCTGTGTACTGTCCTGTCAAATGCCATGTTATTTATTTATTTATTGAAGATTTTATTTATTTATCTGACAGAACGAAACACAGCGAGAGAGGGAACACAAGCAGGGGGAGTGAGAGAGGGAGAAGCAGGCTTCCCGCCGAGCAGGGAGCCCGATGTGGGGCTTGATCCCGGGTCTCTGGGATCATGACCTGAGCCGAAGGCAGTCGCTTAACCAACTGAGCCACGCAGGTGCCCCCTCAAATGCCATTTAGAACAGAAATTTGAAAAAAAAAAAAAAAAGAAAATAGAACAGAAATTTGTTGATGTCTTACAGAAGATGTGTAGATAAAAACAACTTAAAAGACTAAATACCAAGAATGAAAGTTAAGATCTATGCAGCCATAGATCTTGAATTGTGTCAGATAACCTCGCAGTCATCACTGCTGATGCAGAGAATCACACGTCGTGCTGTGACTGTTCAGACACGGGAATTTGCTATTTCTTTTTTTTTTTTTAAGTTTTTATTTATTTGAGAGAGGGAGAGTGCATGCACGTATGAACAATGGGGAGAGGCAGAGGGAGAGGGAGAAGGAGAAAGCAGACAGCAGACTCCCCTCTGAGCGGGGAGCCCGATGCTGGGCTCAGTCCCACAACCCCCAGATCATGACCTCAAACGAAACCAAAGAGTCAGACGCTCAACTGACTGAGCCACCCAGGCGCCCCAAGAATTTGCTGTTTCTCAACAACTTTTCCAGTGTAGGCCCTCTGGTAACATAGAGGGGATTTTAAACATTTAATTTGACTAGAGCTTGTACGTATAGTGAATTGTGTTATTAAACCAGCTGACCGTAAGCAATTTCTGAGTAAGGTGAAAGAACACTAATTACCACATCAGCATCTTTCTCCTGTCTGGAGGATCCCACCCTGATCGAGGGGAGCCTAGTACACAGGCAGCGCACGCCCTGCTGTGAGAGGCTGAGGCTGGTGGGGCTTCTGCCAGAAGTCGGGGTGGGGGCCAGGGACCATAGGGTGTCAGGGCGGCAGGTCCAGTCTGAGAAGCTGGATGCTTGCGGAGACATTTCTGGAAAGGTAGGCCTAAGGAATCTCTTGACTCCAGGAACCTCACAGACTGGCCCTCGGGAAGCGCGGTCCGTGCCAGTGTGAATTCTCTTCCGACCTATTGAGGCCATGTTCGTGTAGCTGCGGGCCCCCCTCCAGCGTTGCTCATGTGGGGCTCACCAGAGCCTGTGCGCCCCGCCCCCATATCACAGCCCTGGGAAAGACTAAGGGACGGAGCTACCAGGAAAAAGAGAGAGGAAGCCTTTCTTTCCCCCCAGAAAATACCAAAGTACGGGTAGACAAGCTTCGGGAACCCTCTTCGGAATGCGCGTCACGGCCTCCTGTAGTCCCGAAGACAGGGCCAAAATTGTTAGTCCCCAGTTGTTATGGGAGCTTCCCGTATTCATTTTGAAATGAACATTGTACCAGGTAATAACTGTTCTGCCTAACGTAAATGTGTGATTATACCTGTAAAAGCACATCAGTGTGATTTGTCTTGCTACGAATTTCAGAATTACAAACGCCATATGGACGGCATGTACGGGCCTCCAGCCAAGCGCCACGAGGGAGACGTGTACAACATGCAGTACGGCGGCCAGCAGCCAGAGCTGTACAGCCAGTACGGGAGCTCTTACTCGGGGGCCGACCGGAGGCCCGTGCAGGGCCAGTACCCCTACCCGTACAACAGAGAGCGGGTGCAGGGCCCGGGGCAGATGCAGCCGCACGGGATCCCGCCGCAGATGATGGGCGGCCCCATGCAGTCGTCCTCCGGCGAAGGGCCTCAGCAGAGCATGTGGGCGACCCGCAACGATATGCCTTACCCCTACCAGAACCGGCAAGGCCCCGGCGGCCCCGCCCAGGCACCTCCTTATCCGGGCATGAACCGCACGGATGACATGATGGTACCTGATCAAAGGATCAATCACGAGAGCCAGTGGCCTTCTCACGTCAGCCAACGTCAGCCTTATATGTCCTCTCCCGCCTCCATGCAGCCCATCACGCGGCCGCCGCAGTCATCCTACCAGACGCCCCCGTCACTGCCAAATCACATCTCCAGAGCCCCCAGCCCTGCCTCCTTCCAGCGCTCCCTGGAGAGCCGCATGTCTCCCAGCAAGTCTCCCTTTCTGCCCTCCCTGAAGATGCAGAAGGTCCTGCCCACCGTCCCCACGGCCCAGGTCTCGGGGCCGCCCCCCCAGCCGCCCCCCATCAGAAGGGAGATCACCTTTCCTCCCGGCTCCGTCGAGGCATCACAGCCGGTCTTGAAGCAAAGGCGAAAGATTACCTCAAAAGATATCGGTAAGCATTCCGGGCTTTGTCCTTGAGATGAATCCCAGTTGTGATCTAGAATTCTAGTTTTAGTTTAGATGGAGCCCCTCTTAATCTCCAAGGGATGAACTTCTTAGGACGGCAAACTGTCAGGCCGCGTTTTTGTAGGGGAGCGGGAGCCGGAAGCTGCTGAGCTGAGCTAAGAAACGGGGTCAGAGAGGAACATGAGTTATAAACTGGTATTTTTACACGTGAGTGTTACTTGTGTGAGAGAACCAGGGGACCCCCGTGACTGAGTTTTGTCCTACACGTTGAGCTGACAGACGGGCCTTAACCAGTCACTTGATCTCTGCAGTGAGCCTTCGTGGAGGCTGAGAGGCTAATGAAGTGCTCAGGTGGCCTGAGAAAATGTGAAGGCGAGCCACCCTGTAATTTTGGGAAGCCCAGCAGACAGTGAGCTTCCCTGGGAAAAAGTAGAAGCCTGCATATGATATGTAGATAAATATATAATATGATACACGGAATTTGATAATGATGTGATGTATAGATGTGACATAACCCCTGTAGCAGGGGGCAGTTACAGGCCAAGGAACGGAGTCGGCTTAGGCCGACGTTTGCTCATTCTTTCTGGGATGTTCTGAGTACAAACACCAGATCTGGAATATCTAGGAGTACACACAGGTTTTCTGCATTATTTTTGAAGTACATTTACTATAGCAAAGGAAATTATAGGCCTTGGTTATGTAAGGAAGTTTTTCCAGAAAAACTTCAAAATCACTTGGCTCTCAGAAATCATTTACTACAATGATTAGAAAATCAAAAATATTGAAGTTTTTTTTCAAGCATTGCAATTAAGGATAGACAGCAGAGAGAGGGAGAGAAGTAAGGACTTAGAGGGGTGCTGGATACGAGAGGGAAATATAGACACTGAGCACTGCTTTCTCTGTGGAAATACATATGTAAAAAATGCACATGTGTTTGTGTGTTTATTGTGTGCATATGTTTGAATAAACATTTAAATTTGTATAAAATTTCTTTGCACATGTTAAATCAGCATTTGTCGTCAGTGTGGGGAAATTTATATTCCTTATTTTAAAAAGACAGTTTGTTGTTTCTATTACCAAAGTACAGTATGCCTCTTAAAAAATATGGGAAGTAGATGAAATTGCAATAGAGTTGGAAACCCACGGCCGCCTCTGGCGTGCGCGACTGCTGCGGCCCGGTATGAGCTGTGCTCGGGTGAGTTCTGGTGGCCCCGGGCCCACTCCCGCCGTGGGCTGCTGCCGGTTTGCCGGGACGGACATCTCAGACATGTGAGCGGCCTCTTCTCCCAGCCCTGTCTTATGGCAAATCTTACAAATGTTTTTTATCTAATCCTTGTGCCTTCTTCAGTAACAGGAAGGGGGAAGAGAAAAGTACAGCCCTTCTGTTTTCCATCTCCTGGCTCAGACCAAGCTGTTGAAAAATCTGAACCTTCAAAGTGCTAATAATTGTCAACAGCTTAGTCTGAGGGCAGGAGCCCAGATAGTAGAGGACAGCGAGGGAATACCAAGGCTGTCTATCCCGGAATGTGCTGTTTGTGGGTTGAATTTTGCCTGTTCCCTGCGTTTCAGCCTTCTGACGATGCTGCCCCGAAACATTTGTGAATGGAGCAGGCAAAGGAACACAGACACCATTTTTTGGTTTGACTCAATTATTAACACTTGCTGCACCATTAGAGTCTGTGGGGGGCTACAGGAAACCAGTCAGGGCTGAGAAAGGGCCCTCGTGCTCAGCCACCAGCACCCCGACAGGTGCTTTTGGCTCGTGTTTAACCAACGAAGGAAAAGGATCTTAAACAGCAGAAGTTTCTCAGGAAGGTGTCCCCTCCATTTTAAACCTGGAAACGATCGTGTTTAACCTCGCCTTGGGAAATTTGTTTGAAATCAGTATTTGACTCAACACTCAACTTCTTTTTTCTTATTCTTTTGTTATTTTCTGTCCTTTCTTGCACAGAGCTAATATCAGTTCTACCCTTGTTCTTTCCCTCGCTTTTAGTTACTCCTGAGGCCTGGCGTGTGATGATGTCCCTTAAGTCAGGTCTTCTGGCCGAAAGTACTTGGGCTCTGGACACTATTAACATTCTCCTGTATGACGACAGCACCGTCGCTACCTTCAGTCTCTCCCAGGTAAGCCTCCCAAGTAGTCCGTGTTGGGTGTGCAGGAGCTTGGGATGGGACATATCCTACTTTCCAGGGAGACCGAGCCGCTTTCCTTTAATTAGAAAGAAACATTATGTTATAGAAAATGTACACTAGAGAGAGAGAGAACAGTTCAGTGAATCCCCACACCCCCATCATTCAGCCGAGATAGTTGTGAACTCATGGCCAGACTTGTTTCCTGGTCCGCTTCCTTCATTGCTGCCTCTCTCTGCCCTATTTTGAATCAGTTATTGAAAAGCCTGCTATTTTTAATAAGCTTAAAGCTCTCCTTTGTTCGACAGTTGGCTTCAAGTGACTTCCCACGTAATTGCTAGAGGAGAGAAGGGGGGCAGAGGGTTAGGGGAAAAGGCTCAAGAGTCAACTGAGCTGCAGACTATTAAAGAAATATTTAGAAACAAAATGAAGAGAGATAATTCTCCCTGCTGCCTATGAACAATTCTATGCTCTAGGTGAAAAAAGTCAAAACATCTAATTACTGTGCTTCTGTTGAAATTGGACCAGAATCTTCCACTTTGTCTTTCTTCTCACATTTACGTCCTCATTTTAGCCCTGAAAGGCAATTTTTCACTTGATAGGAAGTGTATTAATAAGGTTATAAACATCGCATGAATCCCATTGTAACAGCAAATACTAAACAATGTGGACCGCGTTTGCTGATTTACCTTTCATCCTTCCGTGAGCAGAGCGAACGGCTGGTGCTCACTCATGTTCGTAACCGGAACTGCCTTAGTAACTTGCCCCTTTCCCCTGCCCTGGGAAAAAAAGTCAACCTTAAGTGGGGGGGACACAAACGCAGATCTTCACGTGAAAAATTGTGCCTTCGTCCCCTAAAAGCGAGTCCTCTGTGGTCAGTACTAGCGTGGCCCCTCACTTCTTAATAATCATTCAAACCCACCGTCAGGAAACGGTAGCAGGATATGAAAGGATGATTGATTTCCAAAAACACCTGTTGTTAAAGAACCCTTCTGTACCTCCTTCTCCTTGGTCATCCCTACGTGTGGTGGCATGGGCGCGGGGGGAAGGGGCTCCGCGCATTCGCTAATCCCGGACTGTGTTGGCTGTCTCCATGCTGGTTCTCACAAGGAGTTTTGTCTTTCAGCCGGAGTTGTGATAGCTGAAATGTAAAAGTGCATTCTGTGAGACATTCTGATTCATTTATCAGGGACTAAATTGATTTGTTTTTAATTTTCTGTGTTCATGAGCTACTACATTGCTGAAATTATCTTCTCCCAAAGATACATGGGGAATGTAAATTAGAGTAACCTATGGCACCTGAGACAAAATTAACCATAAAACCCTAAGAATAATAACCATAAAAATCCAGGCAAGCCAGTCTCAGAGAAATAGCAGAAGAGAATGACTCACTCCGGGGAATGAGCCTGTAGGCTCCACGTTCCCGCTCTTCTCCTGCGGGGTGCATTGTGTCTAAGTCAGACCAAAAGGCAAAGAATTTGATGATATTAAAAAGAAGAAAGTAACAGGAAAGTTTTTATAGTAATGGAGTAGGAAAGACGGCAAAGTGGGAAATATGGTCCGTGTTGATTTACTTAACAATGTAAAATTCAGGAAGCCGGTTCTAAGTGAGACGGTAGTTTTCTCCTCTGGGCCTAGCCAAAAAGGAATTAAAACCTTTGAAAATCACCCTAAAACTGTATTGCTAGCTATCAGGATTGTTGCCCTTCTCCATCCTACCTGAGGTTATGACACTGTACCCGTTCTTGTTCTTGTCCCCCTCTCTAGTTGTCCGGATTTCTCGAACTTTTAGTCGAGTACTTTAGAAAATGCCTAATTGACATTTTTGGGATTCTTATGGAATATGAGGTGGGAGACCCCAGCCAAAAAGCACTTGATCACAATGCCGTGAAGAGAGATGACAGCCAGTCGTTGGCCGACGATTCTGGGAAAGAGGAGGAAGACGCCGAGTGTATGGAGGAGGAGGACGAAGAGGACGAGGACGAGGAGGATGACAATGGGAAGACGGAGACGGAGGAGAAGAGCGGCGTGGCTCTGGCCTCTCCCAACGCCACCGCAGATCCCAAGGAGAAGCCCAGGCAAGCGAGTAAGTTCGACAAGCTGCCGATAAAGATAGTCAAAAAGAACAACCTGTTTGTGGTCGACCGGTCTGACAAGCTGGGTCGTGTTCAGGAGTTCAACAGCGGACTTCTGCACTGGCAGCTCGGCGGCGGGGACACCACTGAGCACATCCAGACTCACTTTGAGAGCAAGATGGAAATCCCTCCCCGGAGGCGTCCGCCTCCCCCCGTAAGCTCCACAGGCAGGAAGAAAGAGCAAGAAGGGAAAGGCGAGGTTGACGAGCAGCAAGAGAAGAGCATCATCGCGACCATTGATGACGTCCTGTCCGCTCGGCCGGGGGCGCTGCCGGAGGACGCAGGCCCTGGCACCCAGACCGAAAGCAGCAAGTTTCCCTTCGGGATCCATCAAGCCAAAAGCCACCGGAACATCAAGCTGCTGGAGGACGAGCCCCGGAGCCGAGACGAGACTCCTCTCTGCACCATTGCGCACTGGCAGGACTCTCTGGCTAAGCGCTGCATCTGTGTGTCGAATATTGTCCGTAGCTTGTCTTTTGTGCCTGGCAACGACGCCGAAATGTCCAAACATCCAGGCTTGGTGCTGATCCTGGGGAAGCTGATCCTTCTTCACCACGAGCACCCGGAGAGAAAACGAGCGCCGCAGACCTACGAGAAAGAGGAAGATGAGGACAAAGGGGTGGCGTGCAGCAAGGATGAGTGGTGGTGGGACTGCCTGGAGGTCTTAAGGGATAACACGTTGGTCACGTTGGCCAACATTTCCGGGCAGCTAGACTTGTCTGCTTACACAGAGAGCATCTGCTTGCCAATTTTGGATGGCTTGCTGCACTGGATGGTGTGTCCTTCTGCAGAGGCACAAGACCCCTTTCCCACTGTGGGACCCAACTCTGTCCTGTCGCCTCAGAGACTCGTGCTGGAGACCCTCTGTAAACTCAGCATCCAGGACAATAACGTGGACCTGATCTTGGCCACGCCTCCATTTAGTCGTCAGGAGAAATTCTATGCTACGTTAGTTAGGTACGTGGGGGATCGCAAAAACCCAGTCTGTCGAGAAATGTCCATGGCGCTCTTATCGAACCTTGCCCAAGGGGACGCGCTGGCAGCGCGGGCGATAGCCGTGCAGAAAGGGAGCATTGGAAACTTGATAAGCTTCCTAGAGGACGGCGTCACCATGGCCCAGTATCAGCAGAGCCAGCACAACCTCCTGCACGTGCAGCCGCCGCCTCTAGAACCGCCGAGCGTGGACATGATGTGCAGGGCGGCCAAGGCTCTGCTGGCCATGGCCAGGGTGGACGAGAACCGCTCGGAGTTCCTCCTGCACGAGGGCCGGCTGCTGGACATCTCGATATCCGCCGTCCTGAACTCTCTGGTGGCGTCCGTCATCTGTGACGTACTGTTTCAGATCGGGCAGTTATGACATCCGTGAGAAGGCAGCATGTGTGAGTGAAGACTAGAGGCTCCCGTAAAACTGGCTGTTTTCAGTTCTTGTTTATCCAGCGTAGGAAGAAGGAAAAGAAAATCTCTGCTCCTCTGCCCCATTCACTATTTACCAATTGGGAATTAAAGAAATAATTGATTCGAACAGTTATGAAAATTAATATTTGCTGTCTGTGTGTATAAGTACATCCTTTGGGGGTTTTTTATTTTGGTTTTTTTTGTTGGTTGTTTTTTGTTGTTTTTTTTTTTTTAACCAAAGTTGCTGTCTAGTGCATTCAAAGGTCACTTTTTGTTTTTTACAGATTTTCTTTTTAATGTTCTTTTCTGTGTTGTATTGCATATTTTCTTTCTTTTTTGGGGGGGAAGCAAATTGACTTTAATGAAAAAAATTGTGGCAAAAGATGCTAAGATGGGAAAATTTCGCCACACCGAGGCAAAAAGGTGAAAAATTATCAACTTCCTAGGCATGTCATTCTTCAGATAATGGAGAAAACAAACTGTATCCCATCGCCCAAAGCTCTGTGCAATAGAAACTTCTAGAGATGTAGGAATAGGGGCTCAAGGAGGTGTGTCAGTCAGTAGTCAAACTATGAAATGATACTGGTTTCTCCACAGGAAAATGGTTACATTAGGCTAGGAGCAAAAACAGTGGTTTTGGTTTTGTTTTTTTTTTTAAGTTAAGAATGAAAATACATACCTGACAACGATCAACGGAAACTGCTTCCTCACCACCACCGTCATGTCTGCTGTCTGTCGTCTGACCTTCCACATGACAGTTCTTCACAATTCCTTTAATCATTTTTTAAATATTTTTTTTTACTGCCCATGGGCTGTGATGTATATAGAAGTTGTACATGAAACATACCCTCATTTTTTCTTTTCTTTTTTCTTTTTTTTTTTTTTTTGTTTTTTGTTTGTTTTTTTAGTACAAAGTTTTTAGTTTCTTTTTCATGATGTGGTAACTACAAAGTGATGGTAGATTTAAATAATTTTTTATTTTTATTTTATATATTTTTTCATTAGGTCCATATCTCCAAAAAAAAAAAAAACACAAAAAATACAAAAAACAAAAACAACAAAAAAAAACAAAAACAGAGGGTAATGTACAAGTTTCTGTATGTATAAAGTCATGCTCTGTTTCGGGAGAGCAGCTGATCACAATTTGCTTCATGAATCAAGGTGTGGAAATGGTTGCATATGGATTGATTTAGACTATGGTTACCAGTACAGACAAAAAAGAAAAAAATACAACTAAAAGGAAGAAACACAACTTCAAAGATTTTTCAGTGACGAGAATCCACATTTGTATTTCAAGATAATGTAGTTTAAAAAAAAAAAGAAAAAAACTTGATGTAAATTCCTCCTTTTCCTCTGGCTTAATGAATATCATTTATTCAGTATAAAATCTTTATATGTTCCACATGTTAAGAATAAATGTACATTAAATCTTGTTAAGCACTGTGATGGGTGTTCTTGAAGACTGTCCTAGTTTCCTTACAGTGGTTTCCTGGTAACCAAGTTCTTCCCAAGAAATAGGGGTAAACCCAGCCGTGTACTAACAGAGTCCTCATCATGAAACCCCGAGGTCTGGAGGGACCTGTAGGGACTGCCTACTTCCGAGTGGGGAGCAACAGTTTGATTTTCTCAGATCATTTAGCTAATGAGTCTTTGTTTGAAGTAATCAAATCTAATGACACTGAGGTGTGAGAATTTTCGGTGTGTTCAGGAGGTGGTCCTAGCCGAGGAGCTCACTGGCCTGACGATGGAACTCTCTGCCTTTTACTGACCCCATCTTGATTTGACTCCGAGTTCAGTCTAGTCCGTGTCTCTTCCGTGTGCCTCGGAGGTATTTTGCATTAAGTTTTCTCCACCGTGTATGATATTTATATTGTGCAATGTTAAAAAGAATGTTATATTGTATGTGGTGTACATAGTGCAAAGTGATTATTTCTATTTCAGGGCATATTAATATTCTCATATTCCTTCCTACCTGGTGCACAGTAGCTTTTTGATACTAGTCACTTCTAATTGAAACCTTTTCTTCCTGGGTCCTTGACTGTTAATTGTGTAACACTCAATTTCTTTGAAACTGCTGCAGAATTAAGCCGTTATGGGACTCCCTTCTGACACTACCTCTCCACCCCCCTCCCAGTCCCAGCACACTCAGACACCCCCAGTCCTCTCGCCAGACCTGTTGCCCCAGGGCTCGCACCCAGAAGAGTTAGACGAGAGCGTGCAGCTGCGACCAGCGTGTGAACGTGACTCTAGTGTCATGTGAAACAGATTTTTCTGCGAGCAGTGTCCTCCTCTGTCAGCCCCACATTACGTAGTCCCACAGTCTTCGTACGTAACAATGCAGCCAAATAGATGTTGAATTAAAAACCCACGTATAAGTCTGTTTAAATACATCTGCTTGCTAAGAACAGATTTTAGCGCTCTGAGCTTCAAATACGAAGATTTGTACGAGGGAACGTGATAGGAGTCTAAGCGCTCTCTTAACAAGAGCGTGAATAAAAGGCGTACCCAGACTCTGAAAGTCATCTAACAGCCCGATTCTTTTGTCATTTGAAAAAGTAAAATCATTACAAAAGACTGTGGTTTCATGGTTTGCGTTGTAATCAGTACCTAGACTCTGACCGTTGAGCAACAAGTTTTTACATGCTGATATGCACCATAACCTCTAGAATAATCCAGGAAGACTTTAGCGTCCTTTCCACAGTCACCCCAGATCCAGGACTGCAGAAGCCCACGAAGAACGTACAGCTTGCCTGAGATCATCCTGCCTACAAACTGAGTTACTGCTTTGTCCTCAAAATTAGTTGTATTTTCCCCCATGAGGCTTTTCAGAAATTTACAGGATGCCCATACTTTAAATGTGTACCAAAAAAAAAAAAAAGGATAAAAATAAAGGTGCAAAGAAAGTTTAGTATTTTGGAATGGTGCTATAAAGTGGTATCTGTTGGTATGTGAGTGCAATTTTTTATTGTCACATAAGACCTATTGGGTGGCATATACTCAGAAATAACTATTCAAATGTTTTGTTTGAGGTTGAGAATGACAGAGAATCCATTTTCATTGGCAAGCATGGCCTCTTCAGAAACTAGTTGCGCTGTTTTTGAAGAGAGTTATAATAGAGAATGGTTTTTTTAAGGGGGGGAAATGAGCAGTTGGATGATGCAGCGTAAGCTATTAGCTACCTATTTTATGGAAAGAATCTGGCCTTTGCCCTGAAATCCATCCATTTAAAAACTGTTGGAAATCTTTCATTTCCTGTCAGACCCCCTGGACCAATTCCCATTATGTGTTCACCTGCAAGGAAACAGAAGGTATTATAAATGAGCCAAAAATGACAGTCCAAGCAACCCATTTTCTTCTTGCTGAGTTGTGTTGCCCTTCTTTATCAGAGAGCTGAAGTCCAGCCGCCTGACAGCCCCGCTTTCTGCCCTCCGCCCCCGCCAGCCCCACGGAGAACCCCCTACTCAGGCGAGCTTTCAGAAATGCCAGGAGATATTCTTGGTGATAGTATGTGACCCGCTAAGATGTCTCCTCATCCGCTAACTCGGTCCTGTTCTAGCCTCCAGGAGTCACTCCTGAACAAAGACCCTGTCACGTGATGGGCCTTGGGGTCAGATGGTGACACAGACGGTCTTCCAAACGTGGTGCTTCCATACTGAGAACACTAAGTGCATTTTTGTTGACTTTTAAAAAACTAAGGCCAGCCGTAGCACCTCTGAGTGCGGTGAGAGGAGCCCTGGCCTGCAAATCAGGGAGACTGAGGCAAGGCTCAGCACCAGGCTGTAAATACTAGGAGAAACGGTCCCCGAGGCACCCCCTGGCTCTGAAATGTGAGCTTACGGCCTCAGGCTCAGGTCAGGCTGTGTGTGTTCTGCTGGCCCGGGAGCTGGGGCCCAGTGATGCCTGATGCCGGCCGCTGGGTAAGCCCTTGGAAAGGCAGGCACCGACTGAAACTCTACAAGAAGACCTTATCAAGGCCTTTTTTGTCCTTATGTCCCACAGACTCTCCGCGTGCCTGTGTCCATCTGTGTCCCGTTGCCGCGCTCCCTGCTTCTGTCCCCTGATTCCCCAGTCCTGATTTTGTTTGATGACGCTCCAAGTCCTCTAAAACACCACAGTCCCAATTACCAAGTTAATTCACTTTGTGTTATAAACATAGGAAACCCTGAGGGGAAGTTGGGGCGAGACCATCAACTGTTCTTCCTGAGTCTGATTTCAGGGACGTGAAGTTTTACCCCAGCTTTTTCAAGCATATTCTAAGAAACAGAAGAGCAATCTCAAAAAACCACCAGAACTTCCTTACATATTCTCCTCTTGGCCATCTGTAATCTGTATTATCATAGTAAAGACTGAGAAATCCTGCAGAAAAGAAGCCTGTTTATCCCAAATGTTTCCTGACTTAATTAACTTTGGAACCTTTTTTTTTTCCCAATGAACTTGGCCGCAGAGCTTTGGTAGATTACCCACGTTAGCCAAGAGCCTCCCTCACTCCCTAAGCTCCATATTGCTTAACTCGCTCACAGGGCACTGGTCCTCAAACTGAAATTGCAATGTCCTCCCTGGAGAAGAGCTCATGAAGTCTTCTCTTGCAGTCTCTGTGACCTTGAGCAAGGTACTTAAATTCTTTGAATCTCAGTTTCCTGACCCATAATATAGGAGTAATGCCGACCTCAGGATTGTGAGGATTAAAGGAGATAATTCTCTAAAGACCTGATAACCTGCGTCATCACTGTGTATTCACCCTGAACACACACAGACACACACACACACTTCCTTTGGTGGGTACCCTCAAGCATGTTTCTTGGAAGTTTAAAATCTCCCCTGAGAAGCTGTCTTCCTGTTTTCAGAACCAACCACACAGTTTGTGTGACCTTTGGTTTTGGTCGTCTCGTAAAAGCCATAAAGTCTCAGTCAGTTGATGGCCTGTGTCTAGCACGCAAGGTGAATGTGCGTAATTTCTCTAACGGAGCTCAGTTTGGGGTCTTGGACATCCAGAGGCAGTGGGAGACCTCACCTGCAGCGTCCCAGGCCCTGGAGCAGGGAAGGCATATTTCAAGACAGCCTGCCCTCCTCGAACTGTAAAACAAGTGACCAGGAACGTCCTCCGGAGGTCAGATGTGGCAGGTGGCCGACTGCGAGGTTCTACTTTGCTGTTCCTTTTCATCTGGGGCAAAGGGCTTTCCTGGAGATGGGCCACGTTTCTGTAGGCTATCAAAAAGGAATTTGGGAAACTCCTCCCTTTCCATGTGGGCTTAAGGTCAGGTGAATAAATGAACCTTGAGCTTTGATCTTTTGCATAAATTTGGTACTTAGATGGCCCAGGATCTGTATGTTCTACGCACTGTAAATTTTTCCAGAGACTCAACCTAAACTTGGATTCAGCCCCTTGAAGATATCCTTGTCCAAACAAAAGCAGTTTCTTAAGGCAAAAACTGGCAGCATTTTAACACCACTTCCTAGTAAGTGGTGATCATTTCACATTTGGATGTTTTTTGCGCTTGAAAGAATGTCGTGGCTAGTAGTTGTCTTCACAGAGCCTTGGTGTAGAAGATTACAACATCCATTCTCCAGAAACAGAAGCATAGGCTGACACACAAAGTAGTTGGAGCCAAACTGAGACCTCCCCGCTCCAAGAGTGCATGTTTGCCCAAGAAATATTTTCAGCTCTACGCAAAATCCAGGGGATCCAGGGACGTTTAAAAGAGAAGCCATGGTGTGCACTGGCCACAGACTGGAAGAGGGGGAGGGGGCTTCTCGTAAAACCTCATCATCAAGACGGGATGTCAGATGCCCACTCTACATCTGTTAAAAGAAACGTAGTCCAAATTTAAAATCTGGGCCGTCTGGGCAGTGCTCTGTCCTTGTATGGTAGACTCTTCCACGAGTGTCTCCTTCCTCTTTAGGTTTTGCATTGGAAGGCAGATGTAACTGTCCCTACGGCCTAGTGTAAGCAACCCACGGTCCAGGCCTCTGACCTCGGAGGCTTCCTTGGGCCTCCCTTCTCACACCCAAGGGCGTGTGAATTCCGATAGGCCATTGATTCCGTCCCTGCTAGACACAAGATACTCTACCAAAGACCAAGATTCCCAGGAGATGTCAGATTTTCTGCCCTTCTGGACCTTCAAATATTCTACCAAACTTGTGCTAGAATTAAATTCCTTCAGAAAGTACCATTGGGCCTGTTGGCTTTTATAGATGACCCTTGGTGAGAAATTGGAATGAACTGAACTCCAGCTAGCTTTTAAAATCGAAATTCCTAGTCATCCAGGGAAGGGCCCTGTCCAGTAGGAGTTGGCATCACAGTGAGCCTTCTTACCTCACATGCTCTTGGAAGCTTCCCTGGTTTGGCTGGCAGAACATTCTGCCTACCAACTGACCTCTTTGGGGCCCCGTCAGCATTTTGGATTTTCATTTCATAATCTTTCCTTTCCTGTTTCCCTTTTCATTGACCCATTGGGACTGGGAAGACACCTGAGGAATGGAAAGTGAAAAGGGACATATGGGGAGGACGCCAGTTGCCTGTGTTTGGATCATGGCTTTGAAAACGCTGATCTAAGATGAGAGGCTATTTTTTCCCATGGGGGAAGAAATGACATATCCTCTACACACTGAAGATGAATATACTTTTAGCTCGATTAAAAAAAAAAAAAAACCATAAGTGCAATGCTTGTTTTGTTGGTTCAGTGTATTTTTCACCAAATGGTATGAACATATGGCCAGTACTTCTCTTGGCCATAAGATCTGAAGGGAGAAGACTCCTGATGGCGAGAAGCCATAGTGATTTATTGAGATGAGTTTCAATCCCAGAGGGAGCTTTGAGTGAAGGCCCCTCAGCCAGCTTTCCATGTGCAGTCCCCCTCCCCCCACGTGAAACGTTTGATGTCTGCTTTGGTGGGTTACAGCAGATTGGGACGCATCTGGGAAAAAATCAGGTTTTGTTAATTAGTGGAACTGTATCTTGGTGGGCCTTGTTTTCAAAAATTAAATTTGATATTAGTTTGGGGGCTCAGAGCACTGAGCAATCAAATCTTGATAGGAACTGGCCTCCCTTCCCATCCACCCAGAATCTGTCTTTAAGAGCTATTGTTAAATAGTGAGATTTTAAGTGCCGGTAAATCACTTTTGCCATCTCATGCTCATCTGGGGTATTGAACTTACATTTTTGGAGAACATCCCCCAAAGCTTCCTCTGTGGCATCTCTTATGGTGGTGGGTGTGAGAAATGTGTTTTCTCTTTTCTCAAAAGCACATGGGAAACCCCACAGAGGCGGAACCCTGTTGGGAGTTTTCCACTCCCATCGTCCCGGCAGAGGCCTGGGTTCTTGACTCCCAGCAGATGAGCCTCTGCTTCTGCTCACCAGCCCCCCTCACCTCCAGGACAGAGAGCTTCGGACCCTCCCACCCTGCCAGGACAGAGGGTGAGCATGACCCACCCCTGTACCTGTCATGGGGGAGAAAGAGCCAGCCTTTCAGGGGTGAGGGTTCCTGGGCTCCCATGACCGGTCTAGGGAGCCCACCTCTCAGTTTGCTCTCCTCCGTGCCTCTGTGTCATTCCCATCGGCATAACAGTAGGCAAAACACAGTCTACCATATATTGGACATTTAATAAACAATGGCAATGTCATTCCAAAAACTTACTGAGCATCTCATCATCACGTGTCTGATTGGGGCCACACACCTCAGCAGATAAGGACCGGTTGGTCAGATGCGTGATGCAGAGGATACAGGACAGGAACCCAGCCCAGGTTGGAGGGGGCAACCTGGGAAGCCTTCCTGTAGGAGACTGCATGAGTTGGAATGGGACTTAGAAAAGAGAAGTCGTACTTTCTCAGGCACAGTGCTCATCATATGGGAGAGAGTTATGAAAGATCTCTGGGCATTCTGGGACCTACACGGAATCTAGAATTGTTCAGTTGCAGGTTTTGAAGTGGTCTGAGGGAGGAGTTGGGGTGGGGGTGCCAAGAGGAGACTGGAGAGTTAAGCGAAGACAAGAGTGTAGGAGCCCTGCCTCCCCTGAAGAAAGCTGGCCTTGGTGGTTACTGAAAGACTTGAACAGTAGTGAGATCCTCAGTTATAACTAGATGGGAACCTGAGGAGCAAGTTAAACTAGCAGTGGGAAATCATCAGGGGTTCAAAGGATTCAGGCAAGGTGTGCTGAGGGCCAAGTGAGAGTCATGGCTGTTGGCTAGAAGGGTTAGCAGCCTTTAAAACATGGGACAGATCCTGGAGTGTTGAGGGTATGAGGCCTGGTGGCTGCATGGACCAAGGAGATGGAAGGAAAAGGCAGTTCCTGGCATGAGTCATTCCGAGTGGGGTCTCCAGTCCTCGAGGAAGGGGACCGGCTAGAAGTCTCCAGCACACAGACCCGTGGTCTCCAAAGATGTCCAGGCCCTCAGATGTGGTGGGCTGCAGGCACAGGGGGATCAAGGTTGTCACTGACTGACCCAGGGTAAGTAGATAGTCCTGGATTGTCCAGGTGGGCCCAAGGTAAGCGCAAAGGTCTTTAAAAGCAGAGGGAGACAGAAGGAGATTTGAAGGTGTGACACAGAGGGTCGGGAGGTGCAAGGACGCGGGCCCTGAAGGTGGAGACAGGGGCCGTGGCTCTGGGGTGTGGACAGCCTCCAGAAGCTGGAAAAGGCCAGGACACTCCCCAGGGGCTTCAGAAGGCAACACAGCCCTGTGCCACCCAGATTTTAGCCCCGGAAGGAAGATCCCTGTCGGCCTTCTAGCCCAGAGGCCTTCAGATGGTGTATGTGTGTTAAGCTACTGAGTTTGAGGTTCTTTGATTCAGCTGCTAAGGGAGACGAGTTCAGGGGCTTTTTGGGTTTGTGGTGCATGTGGGACTTGCAAGGGTGGCTGCTTAGTGGCAGTGGAGCCCAGGGAGGGGGGCTGGAGGATCGGGGGTGTCTGTGAGGAGGGGGTTCCCAGGGAGGAGGCCTGAGAAGAGCAGATGGCCTGAGGGCTCTGCGGGCATCACAACAAGGGTGTGGAATCGAGGAGCAGGATCCAGGGGCAGAGGGACCCCAGGAGGGGCACAGAGTGAGGGCCAAGGGCAGGAGGGACAGAGGTTGCTGACCCCACAGTGGCAGTGAGCCTGCCAGGAGGAGACTGGGCGTGGAGGGGCAGCTTCCCTGTGGGGTGGGGTGGCTTCCCCCCAGGTGTGCCCAGGGGCCTCCCCCAAGATTCCAGCCCCTCAGAGGACATGCTAGGGCCCGATCTCCGCTCGGGGTTCGCAGTGCACATGGCTCACTAGCAGGCCAGCATCTACCTCTTCGCACGCAGGCAAAAATCATCCGATTTGCTCCAGCAATCACTGCCTCAGGGAAATGGCATTCACCAGTATTCCGAGTTTTCACCGTGGGAGTCCTCTGTGGCGTGCCTGCGTCTGCATCCGGGGCACGGACATCAGCAGCCTCGAGTCTACGGGCATGGGGAGCTGGCGGGAGAGTGCGGCCTGCACGAGGGTCCCAAGGCACCCTGGGCATCGGGAGAAGAATGGAGGTGTGGGCCCCACTCTCCACTCTCTCGGGGCATCCAGTCCACAGCTGGAAACCCAACCCTGAACCCCGAGCTCCAGTCCCCCGCTATAGGCCGACAAGGCTTCAGACGGACCCCGGCGGCCTGTGTCCTGCCACGCCCTGCACTCGGGCTGGGAGGCTGCAGCATCAATGGCCTCATGAGCTGCAGCAGCAGGTGGCCTGGTCGTCATCTGATGGGCTCCTAAGGCCAGCTCCCTGAGGGAAGCAGGAAGAGGCCACCCCGCAGTCCTCTTTGCCCTGCCAACTTCCTTCCTTGTGTCTCCATATTTCTCTGGAAGTCTCTTCTGGCCTCTGGTGCCTCAAGACCAGCCTTTCCAAGCTGTCGAGCAGCCCGAGGTGAGCAGCTGGGTCTGCCGTACCCCTCATCCGCCCCACCTATGGCAGCACAGCGGGACCGGGGGCTTGGACTTGTCTCTCCGGGTTCCTATGAGGATAGACTAAATGGGCTTCCTTTCCCGAAGTTACTACCCAGTGTGCAAGACGGGCCTGGCCCGGGTCCCCACTGAACCAGGGTCCCCTCCCAGCTCCGGGCCACTCTGGCCCCTTCCTGAGTGTCCCACCTTCCCTTCCCCGGCGGCGTCCTGGTCCATCCGTCTGCCGGGCACTGGCCTCCTCTCGCCAGAGCTCTGCCCCTCGGACAGATGGAGGGACGGAGGGACAGACAGCTGCCAGGATCCTTTATCCTGTTCACTGCTCAGCCATGAATTTCTGAGCACTTCCTTCCACTTCCTCCCTCCCTTCATTGTGTTCCTTATTTTCCAACTTCTTCATTGAAATATTTCTTTTCATTTGTTTAATTTTGTAAAACACATTCAAGCCCTCAGTTTTCTCCTCAGAACGTGTCTTCGGCTCTGACAGTCGTGTTGTCATGATCATCATTCCTTGAAGACCTTCTGCCCGTGGATGACTTGGGGATGGGGGGGCAGTCATGGAGGCTGAGAGTGGTTCCGCCCATTCTTCCTTCGCTGCTGACCCCACGTTTCATCGCCCTGTTCCCTGGAATATGTCTTCTGTAAATTCCGTACAGCCACTCTGCCCTCCTGCCTTTCCCTTTCTCTCACCTCCTTCATGGCCCCGGGTCTCTCAGCTCCCTCACGGCCCCCCCGGTCTCTCACCTCCCTCATCATCCCCCCGGTCTCTCACCTCCCTCACGGCCCCCAGGTCTCTCACCTCTCTCAGGGCCCCCAGGTCTCTCACCTCTCTCAGGGCCCCCAGGTCTCTCACCTCTCTCAGGGCCCC
>PITA01014532.1:7478-53385 GCA_004023965.1 Spilogale gracilis | reverse complement strand
GAGGACGGGTGACAGGCGGCAACACTACCGCTGCCCCCAATCCTGAGAGGCTAGCGGAGGACGGGTGACAGGCGGCAACACTACCGCTGCCCCCAATCCTGAGAGGCTAGCGGAGGACGGGTGACAGGCGGCAACACTACCGCCGCCCCAATCCTGACAGGCTAGCGAAGGACGGGTTCTGTCGGGCCCCCTGTACACAGAGGGCAATCCGGGAGGGTGGTTATTCGTGAAACAAAGTTTCTTTTAACTGATAACATAGTTTCTAAATTCTAAGACCCCCCTCCCCGTACTCCAGGAGGCACCTAATGTTTCTCTAAGGAAAAAAAAAAGCTGCCAGTTATACCCACACATCACCCTGACTTCAGAGATATTAAAATGTACAAAAAACATATATCAGAATTATGAAACAAGACATATTTTGAGAAGTGACTGATCTCTCAAGGAAAGTAGAAAGAGACTCTAATTAAATGGGCCCGAGAGAGGAGATCCCTGGCCTTTGCTTCTCGTGGAGGGGACAGCTGCTTCTGAGGGACCCACAGGCCGGCCCGGCAGGGCCTGGTGGAGACTGGGGCTGGGGCGGGGGTGCAGCCAGGAGCCCCGACCGCCCCCCTCACACACAGCAGGGTAGGCCGTGCATGCGACGCTCCAGAGGCGAGGAGAGGCTGTGGCCTGGGTGGCATGCCCCCTCCTCCGAGGGCTTCCTCCTCCGAGGGCTCCCTCCTCCGAGGGCTCCCCTCCTCCGAGGGCTGGTTCCACAAGGTCCGGTTCTACGAGGCCCATGCTGCTCGAGCACAAATGCAGTCCTCGCCCCAGGTGGAACACGGTGGTTATTTTCCACCAAGACCCACTGACACACTTAAAGCGACAGTGAGCCTGCACAAGGCTTCCCTTTCCCCAGACATCCCGGATTAGTTAATGTTTAAGATCAGAAGCCATCCCAGCACCTTATTCCCAAGAAACATTCTGCCTGATAAGAGGAAGCCCTAGGAGGAAGCTGGGCTCTGAGACTTTATCAGGTGAGAAAACCAGGCCAGGCAGGCCCCTGCCCAGCTTGCTGCTGTGGGGGGCTGCGGAGCCTGTCCGAACGGACGCCTGCAGCTCTACTGAAAATGATATATTCCCAACTGGCCCCACCTCTGCCACCTACAACTCCCCTTCCTCTCCTTGCTTAATTGCCATCTATGTAACATTTAACACCGCTTAATAGACTAGAAACCTATTTACTTGGTTTGTTGTCGTGTCTCTTCCCTCTCATTCAGAACTGAAGGAGACATAAAGTTTCCCAAACAAAAGTTAATGTTCATCACTTCTAAGCTGCATTTACGCGCCCCACGGCAGCACCGCTCTGCTCACTCCGCCCTCAGCACCGACCCCACTGCAGGTTCCGTATCAGCAAACCCGGAGCGAGAGGCCCCACAGAGCCTTGAGCAGAGCTCGGGCTCAGATGCTCACCTTGACGCCCTCGTTGTAACTGTCCCCAGGGCTGCTGAGGCTGGCGAGGCTGCCCAGGTGACCGGGGGCTCCAGGTCGTGGCGGTTTCTTGGGCGGAGCTACAGGATCTGGGGAGAGGGGAGGCGTGCCGTTAAGCGACGCATGAGCACACACGGGACAGAAACAGCCAGCCTGACGCCCAGCACGGGGGCACGTTACAACACACACTCATCCTGGAAAGGGCAGGCTACCGGGGAGTTCCTGAGGCACTATGGCAACACTTCCGTTCTCTAAAATTCCAGTCTTCGGCTGAGTTTGGTAAACATCATACTTGCTTTGGTCCGCAGAGGGAAAAGTGTTAAAAAATCATGAAGTATTCCAAAGCTAAGAAACGGCACATTTAAAACTTGCTCACTCTAAATGATAAAGACTTGACAGATAATTCGTTTCTTCACTGACCTGGTTTCCCCACAGGCTGATAGATGTGTTGGTTTCCAGTCTGTGGGAAAAGAAAAGCTCGGTCACGCCACCAGCATACACTATGGGGCACAGCTTGCCCTCCCTCCCCTCCCCCCCATCCTTCCCCTCCCTTTCCCTTCCCTTAAACAACTGTGTGAGTGCTACGCTCAAAGACCAACACGATGGGGGGCCACCTTCAAGGCCTCACTGAGGGGGGGGGATTTAAAACAGCAAGAATGCCAGCAGGTGTGGGAAAAGGGATGGTATGAGAATGTGGACAGGTGTGGTCACACCCAATTCAGAATTTCCTTTAAAAAATGACACCCACGGATGCCCGCAGTCCCCATTCCAGGAGCGTGAGATCCAGGCCTTCGCAGCGTCTGGGTCCTCTGCTCGGGAAGCTGCCTCACTGCCTCCTGAACGTTCCCTCACAGGGAGGGTAAGTTGGGGACAGTGACAATGGGAGACTTGGCACTGCTGTATTGCGTACACCTGTGTTGTCACTGTCACCCAAAGCCCATGTGTGTCTGTGTCGGGACCTGCTGCTACAGCTCCGTCTGCTGGGGACCAAAGCCACGGGCCTACCCAGCAAGCCAAGCCCAAGCCCAGAACTGCCACCCTGGGGACAGGACTGTCCCACTGCAGGCCAGCCCTGCCATGGCCTGTCACAGCCGTAGTCACACTCGCAAACAACCTATCCTAGGATAACTACATGAAAAGAAGTCTTTTTAGAACCACATTCTAGGGGCGCTTGGGTGGCTCAGTCGTTAAGTGTCTGCCTTGGGCTCAGGTCACGATCTCAGGGTCCTGGGATCGAGCCCTGTGTCGGCTCCCTGCTCAGCGGGAAACCTGCTTCTCCCTCTCCCACTCCCTCTGCTTGTGTTTCCTCTCTCCCTCCCTGTGTTTTTGTCACATAAATAAATAAAATTAAAAAAAAAAAACCCAACCATATTCTACTTCTGAAGAGACTTACCTTGCTTATTTTAAAATAATATACTAGTTAAAAATATACATATTTTCAGGTGCTCCACTTCCTACTGTCAAGAGACCTACCTCTGTAAAACTCAAGGACAGTGCAGGGCGCAGAATGAAAACTGCTCCCTCCCAGAAGCACCCGTGGCCCACACGCTGTTTCACAGCCGATCTTTAAGGCTCCCAAACTCTCAGAGCTGGACAGCGTGAAGAGTGGGGGCTCACTAGAGCTGACCTTGTGCAGCACTCCAGCTACCCTAGCGCACATGTGACAGTTACTGAACACCTGCTTTGTTCCAGGCACAGAACACCTCCCCCCCCGGGGAGCGGCCAGTGTAACACAGGCAGAGGCACGGTAACAGCGGGGACACACAACAGCACCTGCCCAAGTCCGGGGGGAAGGGACACGGGATGGAGAGGGACGGGAGGACCCGGCAGGTCTCCGTGGGAAGATCAGGCCTCTGACCTTTGTGCACACTGGGTGGGGGGCTTGGGCGGGGGAAGCCACGAAGAAATCTGGGAGGAGAGTGGCCCAGAGACAGGCGATCCCACAAGGGGGGCAAACAGCATGGAAGGAACCAGGTGGCCAGGGCAGGTGGACAACGAGTGAGGGGGAGAGAAGAGCAAGAAACATGGCCAAAACTCTAAAGGCAGACACAGTCTGGGGGCTGTGAGGTGCTCACTGATCCAGGCAGTAAGACACACATATGTAAAAACACTTAAAATACAAAGAGTTGATACCCAGGTCACAAGAAAATTCAATTAAGTAGAAAATTCTATTCTAAGAACATTCTGGATTAATTCAGCAAACGTGTGTGGGTAAGGGCAGGCTACCGGGGAGTTCCTGCACAGGTCACTCTGGGAGGGAAGGCACAGAGAAGTCCCCACTTTGAGAAGCCTGGCAGGTGAGCGTGTGGTCAGGCCACCTCTGTTCAGCTGTCTGTCCTGCTACCTGCCCTGGTCTTGAAGAAGACTGTCGGTCTTAAGTAGGCGTGAGCGGGTGAGCCAACACGAGCGAGTGCCTACTGGAAACTGACCCCATCAGCTCACGTGAAAAGTAAGGACCATTCGGATTTTCAGAATGACACACGCACGTTCATCTTCTGATGACGCCCCTGTACGGGCACGCGTATTAGGTGTGCGGTCGGATCAGCTAATAGATCAGAAAACCCAAGCCCCAGACAGTCCAACGACTGCTCCCTGAAGCCACGGCACATTTTCCAAAAGTCTTAAGTTGGAGCATTTCAAGAAATGGGCCAAATCAGATTGTTATCTAAATTTAGCAAAGGACGGAAGAGGGAAAAGCAGCCCTGGTCTCCTGGAAGGAAGTGACCACAAGCTGAACCGAACCCCTTGCAGGGAGCCGCTGTGTTCATGAGTGCACAGGCCGGTGTCCGGCACCGAGACAGGTCACCTTGAGCACGTTTTCCACAAGCCTCGGTTCACCCCCCTGTGGAGTATGGATGGCAGCAGGCTTGCCCTGACAGGAGTGCCGGGTCTCGGGGAGGTGGCACGAGGACAGTATTCAGCATTGCACCTTGCAGCGCTAAGTATCCCCTCATCGGCACTAAGCGCTCCCACTGGGCCTCGGCCTGGGTGAGACGGTCGCAAGCAGACCCGTCCTGTGTTATCCACTCCATAGAGCATTTCTTAAGAACCTTCTATCCACGTCTAATTCACTCCCTGATTCTCCCATTCAGGCGCTTTCCGGGGGCCTGCTATGTGCCACGAACCGGAACACACACGATTTCCCTTTTCTGACAAAAGGTCCTCTTAGTGGCGCTCTGAAGAGCCAGTCCCTTGAGCAGGGTTTACCTTCACGCTGAGCTTACTTTTACCCACTTAGGACACACTACCGGTCACACATTCATCTTTTCCTTCGAAGGGAGGAGCTCCGTGTGTGGAGATGTTAAATGGCCGGTGATGTGACCTGCTGCTTGCCGACCAGAGCCCACCGCGCCAGCACATTGCGGCGGGAGATGTCAGACCCTCCCGTGCTGGCGACCGAGCACACCCTCTAGTGGCCAGATCTCAGGGGCAGCTGGACTGTGACCCAGTCTCGTGCGTGCACGTGTTTGGAAGTAAACCCAGAAGCCTCGTGAGGGCGGAGCTTTACCCCCACAGCTCTGTCACGTGGCGGGCACAGGTGTCTCCCCTACACTGGGAACGTCTTTACAGCTTTAGAGAAATCAAACACCTGCTGATAGAAATCTTAATAAAACGACTTAAACTACTCTCCCTAAAAGACTAGAGAATATTTGTAGCAGGCCTTAAAAATATTTTGAATAATCATAAACCAGCACTTCACAAAGAATTTCAGGCATTTCCCCCCTACAACAGCCAGAAGAAAAAAAGTCCTGGGTAAGTTTCCTGTGACTGTGGAAATATACCAGCACGCATCCAGAGTGCAAACATGGAGCAAAGGACCAGCTTCCCTGCACAGGCGGTGGCCTCCCCGCACACGCGGTGGCCTCCCCGCACAGGCGGTGGCCTCCCCGCACACGCGGTGGCCTCCCCGCACACGCGGTGGCCTCCCCGCACACGCGGTGGCCTCCCCGCACAGGCGGTACTTACGCACGCCGCGGAGCACCTGGTGCCGGGCTGTGCACGGCAGCTTTCTAACCACCTGGGCCAAAATGTTCGCTTTACTTAAAGAATGGCTCCCTGTGATTCAGGCTATGAAGATTAGGGAGTGTGGGTGCCCCGGGACACACAGTGACAGCCCGCGCCCACGCCGCTGAGTCCTGGCGAGACCCGGGCAGCTGCTTACCGGGCCCTGGAGACTTCCGTCCTCCCTGTCAATACTGCCTCGAGACAGCCGCACGTCAGGCTTCTAAAGCAAAGAAAACAAAACCAGATAATTCTGTTCCTGGAAAATCATGGACATATTCTGATTAAGTTCCTTCCTCATACATTAACACCATCAACCTCTGAATAAAAAGAGTTAAAAGTTCCCCGGTTTCAGAAAAACCCTCAAATCTGTGATGACAAGCCGAGGCCAGTGGCCCCGGCAAAGCCACATGCGCAGAGCAGAGAGGAGCGCCCTGCGGCCCCGCACAGCACAGGAAAGCCTGCAGTTAGCGCTCCTGGCACGGCAAGGGTTTCCTCTTGATGGGGGACCTCCGCCCCAGGGCGCTGCTTCCCGGCAGGGTACGTCCCTGTGCAGCGAGTCCAGTCACATGCCGCCCCTTTCCCGCCCAACGCACCCCCACACAGAAACATACGGATAAATCTGGGTTTTACACGAATAAGAATACGCAGACTCCACTAATCCCACAACAGGCCAGGGAGGTCACGTGACGTCATGGTGCCGAGCGTGTTAGAAGGTCTGTGCCCCACTAGCACGTGCAGTGGCCTCCCCGCTGCCCGACGCCCGCTCCACGGCCACGCTCACTCCTGCCTCCCCTTCGCCGTGCGCTCTGGCCCCAGACCCCTTCTCAGGGTACACTTCTCACGGCTTCTCCAGACAGGAGGCTCCTTTCTTGGTCTTTGCCTGCCTGCTGCATCTTACAGAGACCCTCTCCGTGGCAGGAATCCTGCAGTAAGTACTCCCCTCATTAGACAGAGAACGTCTCGATATCTGATTTGTCCTTGGACACCCTGCACCTGCAAGGGCCTGGCGCGGGGCACAGAGGGCAGGACCATAGCGCTTGTGGGTGGCGGTGAGAAATGAGCTTTGTCTCTCTCGCTTCTCATAAATGTACATTTACAAAAATGAAACCATGCCACATAATTTTATAACCTTCCATGACATTATACAGTGTGAATTGGTCAAAACCACATTGTGCAAGCCTCCCCCAGCACGAGGGCTGTCACACACAGAAACTGACAGGGAGGGGAATGGGCTCTGGTGCCAGGCGGCCTGGGTTCGGGTCAGGCCCCAACCCTCAGAGCTGTGTGACCTGGGCCTCAGCTTCTTCAGCTTTAGAACAGCGCACTCGTAGTACTCACTGCCCAGGCCATATGGGAGGGTTAAGCGCATTAATACTGCATAGCACTAATCAGTGCCACAAAGCTCGCCACAGCTAAGAACTAGTTCTGACGACTGCTGGGGCCCTTTTCAAACTTCTGACTACATAAATAGGTTGTGGATGCAGACCTTTGTATAGAGATGTCTGACTACAGCCCTATAATTCCCTAGGATCGATTTCTAAGGATGGAATAACTGAGTCAGAGGGTTTGAGCATTTGAAAAATCCTGGGTACGAGCTAGCCAGTTGCCAGGCTGTGGGCTGACCTCTGCCGGGAGCCCCTCCGCGCCCCGCTGTGGGCTGATCTCTGCCGGGAGCCCCTCCGCGCTCGCACCAGGCTGTGGGCTGACCTCTGCCGGGAGCCCCTCCGCGCCCCGCTGTGGGCTGATCTCTGCCGGGAGCTCCTCCGCGCTCGCACCAGGCTGTGAGCCAACCTCTGCCGGGAGCCCCTCCGTGCCCCGCGCCAGGCTGTGGGCTGATCTCTGCCGGGAGCCCCTCTGCGCCCCGCGCCAGGCTGTGGGCTGATCTCTGCCAGGAGCCCCTCTGCGCCCCGCGCCAGGCTGTGGGCTGACCTCTGCCGGGAGCCCCTCCGCGCCCCACTGTGGGCTGATCTCTGCCGGGAGCTCCTCCGCGCTTGCACCAGGCTGTGAGCCAACCTCTGCCGGGAGCCCCTCCGCGCCCCGCGCCAGGCTGTGGGCTGATCTCTGCCGGGAGCCCCTCTGCGCCCTGCACCACGCTGTGGGCTGACCTCTGCCGGGAGCCCCTCCGCGCCCCGCGCCGGGCTGTGGGCCAACCTCTCCTGGGAGCCCCTCCGCGCTCGCACCAGGCTGCGGGAAACAGTGACCTTGCCCCCTGGAAAAGGCATTTAAGCTCTCCAAATGCATTTCTCAGCCGGAAAAGGGGCAGGCCGCCTCATACTGTGACTATAAAGATGAAATATGCACTTGGAACAGTCACGTATATATTAGACGTTTAGTAAACACTTGCTCAAGGAATGCTGTAATAAAAATGCGAGGTGGGAGAGGTTTCCTAGATGAGGCATGCCCCGCTCAGAAGGCAGAAGGATAGGTGCGCCTTGGGGCCCGACGCCGCGGGGAGGCATCACAGAAGAGCGGGTCAACAGCGTGACTTCCCGGCGGCGATCAACGTTGTGTCTACACCACGCTCTCGTGGATTAAGCCTGCAGCAGTTAGGTCTAAAACACCATGTACACACGGGAAGTGAAAGATACTTTATTGCTAAAAAATACTAACTACATCACTGCCGCTGCCTTTCACGGAACAGTCTCTCCAGAGCGTGGGATGCTGTCTGATGCCATTTCACCCCCAGAACTGCCTCCAAAGCCGGCGTCCGTCCTCTCAAACCCCGCTGCCGCCTTGCCGTCTAGGGCCACGGAATGTTCTAGATCCTCTGTTGTCATTCCCCGTCTTCACAGCCTCCCCGCCGAGAAGCACGTTCTCCACTCCTCCCTGAACGGCACCTCCTCACCTGTGAGTTCCAGCCCGAGATCACGGCGGTGCGCTCCCGCGTTCCGCCTCCACTTCCCGTCCTTGTTCTGCTGCTGGCGCCGGGTCTGCGGGAACGTCATCCCCGCCGATGTCCTGAGCGCCTCCATCATCCATGAAGGTTGGATCTCCTTCTTCCTGTTACTCTTGACGTTCTGACCCCTTCCCATGAACCACAAGTGCTCTGGTCCTTTCCAGAAGGTTTTCTGTTGGCTTTGCCCAGACCCGGCCGAGGACTCCGTATCCACGGCCGCTCTCACCTTCTTAAATAAGAGGACTTAAGGGTCAAAACTACTCCTTGATCTCCTGGCTGCAGAAGCACCTCAAGCTCCGTGTCCACTCCGTCAGAGCGCCCGGGTGACCAGGTGCCTTGTCAGGGAGCAGTCACGTTTCAGACAGATCTTTTCTTCTGGGCAGTAGGTCTCAAGCGTGGGCTTAAAATAGTCAGTAAATCCTGCTGTAAACAAATGACCATCATCCAGGCTTTCTGCTCAGGTGGAAAGATTCAGCATGATTGCTAAGGGCCCTCGGCCTTCCAGAATGGCCCGTGAGCCCGCCTTCACCTTACTGTCACCGGATGGATGAGCTTCTAACGAGGGGGTCAGCCGGTCCTTTGAGGGTTTAAAGCCAGGACGGACTTCTCCTCTCCAGCTGCCAAAGTCCCAGGTGGTGTCTCCTTCCAGGAGAAGGCTGTTTCGTCTACACTGGACGTCTGTTGTTTGGTGCAGCCGCCTTCATGAATGATCTGAGCTCGATCTTCTGGAGAACCTGGGGCAGCTCTGACACCAGCACTGCTGTGTGGTCTTACATTGGCACGGTCTGGCGACGACGGCTTCCCTTCAGCCTCACGAACCGCTGTTGGCTTGTGGCTGGTCTCCTGTGGCTTCCTCACCTCTCCCAGCCTTCCCAGAATTGAAGAGACTACTGTTCTTGCTCTGGGTGAGGCTCTGGTTTGAGAGAATGCTGTGGCTGGTGTGATCTTCCACCCAGACCAGAGCAACGTTCTCCAGGGTGGCAACAAGGCTGTCTCGCTTTCTTACCAGCCTTGTGTTCACGATGTGGCGGTGGGGTGCGAGGGGCCTGGCTTTCCGCCTGTCAGGGTTTCGATCTGCCTTCTCATGACGCTTGATCATTTCTAGCTTTTGATTTAGAGAGAGATGTGTGACTTTTCCTTCGTCTGAGCACCGAGGGGTCACTGTAGGGTTATTGTTGTGTCTCAGGCAATAGGGCTGCCGAGGAGAGGGAGAGAGGGTGGGGGAATGGCCAGTCCCCGGAGCGGCCAGCAGAGAGACCATGTTTATTAAGTTCACCATCTTCTTATGGATGGCAGAACAACTGTAACCTCAGAAAACACAGATCACAGATCACGATAAATGCAATGATGAGAAAGTTTGAGGTACTGTGACAACTACCAAAATATGACAGACATGAAGTGACCAAATGCTGTGGGAAAAATGGCACCAGCAGACTTGCTCAACCCAGGGTTTGCCACAAACCTTCAGTACTTAAAACACACAGTGCCTGCAATGTGCAGTAAGTGCCTGGAGATGTCTGAAGCCACATGAGGTGTGTTCTTTCCGCCAGGCAACTGCTACTGAGTGAGTACTTGTAACTGTAGAAAATATATAGTTTTTCTACATATAAACTACATACATATACAGTTTTTTGAAGATTTTAGTTATTTGACAGAGAGGGAACGTAAGCAGGGGGAGTGAGAGAGGGAGAAGCGGGCTTCCCACTGAGCAGGGAGCCCGATGCGGGGCTCGATCCTGGGACTCCAGGATGATGACCTGAGCCGAAGGCAGATGTTTAACGACTGAGCCACCCAGGCGCCCCAGGAAATAGATATTTTAAAAGTTTGTGTGTGTAATGTATTGACTGACGCTCTACGCCCCATGTGGGGCTCGAGCCCATGACCCAGAGAGCAAGTATGTTCTTGTGCATGAGGCAGCCAGGCACCCTTAACTGTAGGAAAGATTTACTTCTCTACTGAAACAAAAACAAATGACATTTACTGTTCGCTTATAGAATTAGGTGCTGTGTTTCATGCATTTATGTGAATTATCTACTTTTATTTCCATATAAACTCTATGAAATGACTTACTTTCCTTATGCACAGTAATTCCCTCAAGTTACAACGTTCCCCAGGACAGGATTTCAATTTTAAAATGAGAAAGTCTGTCTACATAAAGTCTACTTGTGTTCTATGAATGGAAATACTGAAGCTTTTTCCTCACATGGCCAACACAGCCTGGGTGAGAGATGAGTGCCAGCCGGGGGAACTCAAGGCAGCCAGACTCAGCCCATCCGAGAGAAGGGGTTCTATTACCGGTTCTGCTCCCAGGGGAAACGAAACCCTCTGGTTTCCCTCTTATGATGTTCTAGATTTGAAGACAGTAATGTGAAAAGAGGAATTTTTATTCAAAATCTTACACAAATAGATCACACTGGGGTTATTTGATTATTTCCCCCATCACGTATGCCTTCTCCTTTCCTCCCTTTATTAGTTCAGGTATAACGTACACAATCAAGCTCACAAATCTCAAGTGTACAAACTCAGTGCATTTTTAGAGATGTGAGCCCCCACCTGACCCAGCAGACCACCAGCGGGCTCCAGCTGAGACCTGACTCCGCCTCACTGCTGGGACTGATCTTCTGACCCCAGCCCCACAGAGTGCACACAGGTGGACTGCGTAATGTGCACGGCCTGTGCCTGGTGTCTGGGTGGACATCCTCTCTGCAAGCCCCGTTCCTGTGGATGTGTGGAGGGGTCGGCCCATTTTTATTGCCGTGCAGTAGCCCACTGCATAACTTGATCTGTTCTGCAGGAACGGGAAGGCGGGTTATTTCCAGTTCCTGGCACCAAAAAGAAATGTTGCTGGGAACGCTGTGTGATGTGCGCGCATGCGCACCAGGTCCCCGTAGGCAGCAGGTGAGGGCTGAAGGCGCTGTTTCAGGCTCTGGGGACATAGCAACCCAGTCGCGGTGTGGTCTCTACACTCACGTGCTGTCACTCTAGAAACTTCAACTGTAAGGCTTTCCACTCAAAGTACCCTCTCCTTGAATATGGCAGATGCAAGGAACATAATAGGAGGGACGAGGCCTGGCTCAGCAGGAGAGGGCCAGAGGCGGTCTTGCGACCCTGCCCTTGCTGCCCATCATGCCCTCTGGACCCCCGTCCTGGCACTCATCATTCACGCAGACTAACTGCATCTACGTGAGAGCAGAAACAGCCTAAACATTCATTTCCTCTTCCAGAACACACGGAGGGCTTTATAGAGACAGGACTTTCTCATTTTTAAAATTAAAACCGTCTGGAGCACAGCGCGAGGTTAGGACCACCGTGTGTGCCATAAGGAGAATACATGAGGACCCAAGTCAGTCGTCCGTCAACAGTGCCCGAGGGGAAGGAAGGTGCTCCGAACAGACTGAGCAACCAGCCGGCATGGGAGAGCTCGTGAGGCGGGGGCTCGCAGGCACACAGCCGTCTCAGAGAGCTCACGAGCGGGACTGAGAGCGGGACCAGCACAAGGACCAAGTGCCGGAGGTCAGGGCCCTGTGGTCTTGGGCAAGCACCAGCGTGGGGACACCGTGAGGACGTCCTGACTCCCCAAAGTACTCAAGAAAAGGTAGCAGCTGTAACAGTCCCCACACTCAGTGGCGTGAGTCCTAAGAACAGGAAGATCACATTGACAGCTGCTGATTCTTATCTATTAGAAAAAATCTGGGCAATTTTCCTGACAAAGCAACTTGGAAGTTAATTTCCCAACAAATAATACAGGTCCTCCATCAGGGTGCACAGGCTCACCGCATGGAAGGCAGCAGGGGGACAGCAGTGCGGGGCCCTGCGCGGCCCGAGGACCAGTGAGGGTCAGGGAGGGTGTGTCACCGGGTCACAATGCAACAAGAGGAAGGCAAGCATCTTTAGAAAGTTCTAGAGCAACTTGAAATAGTAATTTTTAGGCTTGTTGGAGTTCATATAAACAAGTCTGGCTCATGTTTTTCATAATTTTAAAAAATTTCTTTTATCTACTAATTTTAGCTTTTTATTTTCTTTTGCAAGGATATCATGTCTACCATGGTTTAGGAAAAAACCCAGAAACTGACCCTTCCTCACTGACAGCTTGAGAAGCCTGCAGTGGAGAGCCCTGGCCTGAAAGGCTGCCTCTTACCCCAGACTCCACATCCTTGGAGGACATGTGGGCCCACTCAAAGCAGAGCCCTTGTTAGCTAGCTGCTAAAAACAGTCCACTGATGGGAGCTCTACCAATAGCAAAAAAGCAATCAAGGTTTATTTATAACAACCAACAAATCTAATAAAAGCAATGCTTCTCTGCAGAACCCTTGCAAGGGGCTAAATCCCTCATACAATCTGTTAGTTTCTGGTCCGGAGCGGCTGGAAGGTACTCGAGGATGGCCTTTGGAAACTCTGTGCCGGACGCAGGATCGGATCTAGCATTTTAGAGTCTCAGCAATGCAGCTCTCACAGCTCTATATAGAACGAGCAGAGGGAGAGAGAAAAGCCCTTGGAGACATTACTGTGCATTCCCTACTTGCCCACCTGTACACATGCTACTCAGCCAGTCCTCAGCCTAGCCGTAGGGGAAAAACAGTATCCACACTTGATACAGAATGTAACTATTTTATACACTAACAGGTTAATAAATGAAAGCAAAGAGGTTAAACAATTATATGGGGTCATAGTCACTAGGATTTTTAATTCTCATCTGGCTAACCCCAGAGTCTGGATTCTTTCTAGTGACGCCTTCTTGGAAGGGAGAGCCCACGCCAGGAAAGATCCTTCTGAGTGCCAACATGTAATGTGCTCACCGTTTGCCCACCACCTCCCATGCCCCTGGCCCCTGGCTCCTCCCAGTCTGCCGTGGCCTAAGGGCCCAGTGTTGTCTGTCCCCCTCAGTCCACCACAGTGGTCTTTCAGTGCTCAGATGTCCTTGGGCCCTTGTGCTTGGTGTGCTGTCTTCCTGCTGTCTTCCCCATGTGTCCCTGGGCTGACCCCTGTTGGTCCTTTCAGCTGTTTGGCCGTCCCCAAAGGCTGAGTGTGCTGGACCTCCCCTCCCGTGCCTAGTCCTCTCTGTCACAGTCAGGAGCAGACTGAGGAAGGCTGGACCTTGAGGACAGGCAGGATGGAGGGTCAGCTGACAGGCCTGGTGGTCCACCTGATGGCAGCCGCTGACAGACTAAGCCATCAAGTGACGGGATCAGACTTTAGAACTCTCTGTGGCCATGGCAGGAACTAGCGATGCTACCATCTGTGTCCCCCCTTCTCCTTGCTTTTGTATCTCTGCCTGCTACTCTCCTGGAAGCAGGTCCCTGTCTCGACTATGCACTTGCCCTCAGCCCTACCACCTACAACGCCTACCTTACAAACACCCAGATCAAAGACGGGGGGAGGATTATCCAGCCCCTGTAACCCCGGTACTGATGTGATCGTGAAGCCCACAGTGACGATACAGAAGTCATTCTCAGAGACAGCAGCGCTGAACTCTTAACAGGAAACAATGACACAGGCCACGACTATGTCATTTAAGAATAATCAATTACACCTGAAGTAGGGACTTGACTCTGAAAGGAGGGTCTGGCCCAAACCCATGCAAAATGTCTCATTATTCATCATGTCAATGTCCTTACAACTTTTTCTTAAAAAAATAATATATGTAAAATAGAGCCAATAGTATACCTAATGGAAAAGCTATTAGAGACAACATCTTTAAAAATAAATGCAGACAAGAACCTATTCAATATGAAAGTTGGCAAGAGACGCTTCAGAAGAGAACGAGGTTATGAAACAAACACTGAAAATGAAGAAAAGAAATGCATTTTAAAAAGCCACACGTATGTCAGCTATGCCCCAAAATGGGGGAAAAAAGCAACAGAAAATCCAAGGAAATCAGAGTTCAAGTGCAAATACTGGAAAATACAAGAGAAAGGTCTAAAAATCACCTGCATATGTGTACACAGAGCGCACAACCACCAAGCTCAGTGAAAGCGACAGCACTGGAGCACGGCAGGAAGCTCTAGGTGGACAGGGAGGAATTTAGCAAGGGAAGCAAGACACACACTTAAAAAACACCGTGAGGGGCGCCTGGGTGGCTTAGTTGGTTAAGTGACTGCCTTCGGCTCAGGTCATGATTCCGGAGACCCGGGATCGAGTCCCACATCGGGCTCCCTGCTCGGCGGGAAGCTTGCTTCTCCCTCTCTCACTCCCCCTGCTTGTGTTCCCTCTCTGGCTGTGTTTCTCTCTGTCAAATAAATAAAATCTCTAAAAACAAACAATCAAACAAACAAAAAAATATCGTGAGCGGGAGACTGGGTGGCTCAGTGGGTTAAGCCTCTGTCTTCAGCTCAGGTCATGATCTCAGGGTCCTGGGATCAAGGCCCGCTTCGGGCTCTCTGCTCAGCGGAGCCTGGTTCCTCCTCTCTTTGCCTACCTCTCTGCCTACTTGTGATCTCTCTCTCTGTCAAGTAAATGGATAAAATCTTTAACAAACAAACAAACAACATGGTGAGCAGTAAAAGACGCCCAAAGAAACCCTGGGGAAGATCCTGAGCTGCAGAGACAAGCTCACTGAGGATGCACAGCACTCAGGCCGTCCCGCAGGCAAGGTGCAGTGTGGGCCAGAACCCTGGGGGGGGCACTTTGTACACCTTCATTAATGGACTTTGAACACCATCCGGAAGCTATGCGGAGTCCTGGAAACGTCCTGTGTGGGGCGCGGGGCCCACAGACTCACACATTTACTGAAGCGCAGCCAACTGCACCGCCAGGGCCTGTGCACACCGCACAGGAACGATCTCAACAAGGAGAAAGCCCCCGGCGAGCCAGCCAGGTCCTGAAAGCACTCCGAAGGCGGGGTCGATGCTGAACTCATTAGCTCCACCCCACTGCTGCAGCCCGCTCGCGTGGCTGGGGAGTTCTGAGAACAGTCTCCTGACCCATGTCATTAGGCTCATTCCCTGCCGGTGGCCTTCCCTGAACTGTCCACTGTACAGATTCCAACAGACCATTCAGCCTTGGCCCAATCCATCAGGCCTCCAGCCCCATCCTTGACCCCTTGCTGTGCGTGGTGTCCAGCGGATGAGCAGCGCGGGCCGGCCGGCAGGGACTCAGAGTGCTTCATTCCCATGTCGGTCATACATAAGACGATGGTACTTAGATACCTCGGCTCTGGTTTGGAGAATCTGTAACACTGACTTTTTACACCCCAGGTCAACTCAGGCAAATAGGCTGTCTAGATGAAGGTCCCAGAGTAGCGGGGGACCAGCCGTTCTCCAAGCCCACTGAGGATCCGGGGGACCTGCTCACACTCCTGTGGGAAACAAGCAGCACTGTCCGCCGTTCGCCCTGCATCGAGGTCGGCCTCCACTTCAATTGTGGAGATTTTTGATAGTGTGAAACTTCTGTTCCAAAGTAAATCCCTCAGGGTGCCTGCCTGCACTTCCGACACTTGCTGTGAAGCGCCTGTAGCGAAGACACAGCTGTGCCCCCAGCACCTCGGCAGCCAGGACTGACCGCACGGCAGGTCTCCCGGCCGCTTCCGGCTTCATCACAGGCTAGCTGGGTACTGCAGGAAATCTCGCCGTGAAATGAGGGTGATGCATGGGCAGGGGCGCACTCTTTTATCCTTGTTTCCAAAATTTACAAAGCACCGACGATCAGAAGTTTAATTTAATTTACTTTAAGTTAATTTTTTATTTTGCACTTGAAGCAAGCTAATTACATAGCAGAACGAGACCTAAGCGGACGTGAAGCCTCTATTTACACTGTGCATGTGAACATTCGTGTTTTGCTGTATGAACGTCGGAGCCCTCACCTCTGGGACGCCACTGGAACGTGACCTCACCTGGGGCATGCGAGCCACACTGCACTGGTTTTCTAAAGTAAAAAAATACTGAATTTTGAAGCACATAAAACCTTCAAGAATTTCAGGTAAAGGATTCTGGACCCATCTCTTCGTTGCGGGGTGGCTGTGCGCACAGATTGACTTCACGTATGAAAAACATGTTGGATGGCGACCGGCACTGTGACAGATGTCACCTAGGACCTGGGGCATTCAACTGTGGGTGGGGTGTGCTGAGGACGCATGCACTAGTCCTGTCTGGCAGTCACTGAACGTGGGCGCCCGTGACGTCACCACGCTCCCGTGCGCCCCACGCTCCTGTGCCCACCCAGACGGCAGGCTTGCTGTGGGCAGCCCGGCACACTCTGCGTGGGGCACTGGCCTCGATAGTGACAAGGTGCTTCACAGAGCCCGAGTGTTTAATTCTCAACTACAGTTTTCAAACAAAGGAAAACCACATACAAAGGGTGAAATCAGAGTTGCATGTTGACGAGCAGTGCGGGTGGAAAGCACTGGGGCCTAATACCATTCGTTGTTGGTTTTGGTGTTTCTATGCCAGGAAGGCTGTGAGCGATCTGAGGATTGTCCCCCACCCTCGTGGGGGTCTGGTCCCTCAGCACACAGGTGGACACAGACGTGGCTTCTGGGAATGTTTACTGAATCAAAGCATGAGGGAGCTGCTGTGGACCAGCAGGGCAAGGTACCGATTCATGAATGAGTGCAGAGAGCAGGCGTGCTGACGCGGGAGTGGGTGCCGAGGCTGAGGGCACAGGAATGCTTGGCAGTGGGGCCATGAGTCCAAAGGGCCCTCGTGTCAAGCGACACACAGAGAATGCTCTGCCTCACCACTTCCTCTGCCGCAAGAGACTTCGGAGGGGGCTGTGGACGTGTGCCGTGCAGACACGCGTGGGGGGAGGCACCTGTGAGACCACAGGAGGGGGAATGGCCGAGAAGGCAGGCCCTGGCTTCCTGGGTGTGTGCTTACACGTGCTGCAGGAGCAAGATGCGAGCAGACGCTCCAGGGGGTGCTGCTTCTGTGAAAACCACAGAGATGCTCACACCGCCGAGCCTGGAATGCTGCTACTCAAATCTTAGAAATCCGGCCAGAAAAAAAAAGTCCCAGAAAAGCAAATAAACTATGATTGCAAGCATGAGAGACCGGATGGAAAAGAATATCTCTTGTTCGGAAAAAGACCAGCTTTCCCCATCGTCTGAAATATGGCCAAGTTCACAAGCAGAAGGAATCCCAACTACTAGAAACATAATTACCAGAAATCTCTCTTCTTTCTCCAGCCAGCGCTGATCTTCCTCCATCTCCTGCTGCTGCCGGATCAGCCGCTCCTCCATCAGGTGGGCCGGCAACACCTGCCCGATCCCTCGCAGGTCCAGCGCTGCCGAGTCCTAGCCGGGGGATAAATAAAAGAGCATATCCACTCTCAGGAGTCTGTTTAGGATGCTCCTACTGTTTTCTGTGTTTTTTTTTTTTTTTTTTAAAGGCAGCAAAATAGGCAGGGTGGTGGAAATAGGGTCTCCCTGACACTGCTCAGGGGAGAGCAGCTTTCCTGAAGGCGCAAGTTACCAGCCACAAAGCGCCTGTACCAGTACAAAGTTGTTCCACTCACAGCTCCACTTGCAGGGATTTATTCTAAAGAAATGATCCAGGGCACGCAGGTGGTTCAGTTGGCTAAGCGGCTGACTTTGGATTGGGCTGTGACCACAGGGTCCTGGGATCCAGCCCCGTATCAGGCTCCCCACTCCGTACGGAGTCTGCTTCTCTCCCTCCCACTGCCTTTCTCCTGCTCATGTGCATGTGTTTCCCCCTTAAATGAATGGATACAAATCTTAAAAAAAAAGAAAGTGAGAATCCAAGGCACGTGCAGAGAATGCACTGTTGGCTGCAGTGAAAAAGTGAAAACATCTGGGGGCACAATGGAAGGAAGATTAAGCCAGGTCCTCAGGGCGCAGGAATTGTTAGACGGGCTCACCCCGAGGTCAAGGGCATGGGCGGCAGACCACTGGTGTTCCAGGAGTCAAAGAAACATTTACTGTTACAGGAGGGGTTCTCGGGTATACCAGGCGATGACATCTGGTCAAGGTTAATATGGCCCACCGAGCGGGAGGCTGTCTCCCTGCCCCTTCCTGGGCTAGGGCCCACGCACACGCTGATTATGTGCAGCCTGACGCACTGCCGTCCAGGCGGGTGGGCTAATGATGGCGGCGTCTCTTTTTTGTTTTGTGAAAAAGGATTCACAGAACCAGGAAGAATTTGAGATACAGCGCCTTGATTTTAGAATTAGGTCATCAAAATCAGGAACTCCTAGGATTCAGAAATAAAAGGTAGTCTAGGCAAAGCTTCCTCGGCTAAGAAACGAGGACATGCCGGGTACCTCCACATGCGGCTGCCACACTGCTGTCTCCTGCGGTCTGGGGTTCCAGGAATCCGTCGGGTCCAGAAGTGATGCCTGACCTGGGTAGATGCTGCCAGCCATGGCCGTGATCCCATGGGAACCAGGATAGCCAGAGACCTGCGGATGGCGGGCAGCAGGGTCACGTTCCGCACACTTGGGCTTTCCACATGCCAAGGGAGCGACTCGGACGACAGAGAGCACTGTGCCAGCAGAACCACGGTGCCCACCGGCCCACGTGTGGACCCGCCTCGGCTGTGGCTAGGGGAGTGTACGTGGCAGAGAGACCTCACCCGTGTGGTTTTAACTTAGGCGCCTTGAGATGGGGACATGAGCCTGGGTCATCTGTGTGGACCTGATGCAAGAGCAGCTTCTTCACCAGTGCGGCGCGCCAGTAAGGGGGGGACGGTCATGGCCACGGGGTGCAGCCGGCCTCTGGAGGGTGGTCAAGGCAAGGAAATGGATTCTCCACGAACGCCTCAAGGGAGGTAATCCACGGAGGCCGTGTAATTAAGTAATACAAACATACACCAGGCAATCGGGAATTCTTTACTTGGAGACTTCGCACCCCTCATGAACGTGGCTCAGTAGGAGCTGCTCTAGAGTGCCCCCAGTCTAATGGCGACACACACAGGCCTAGTGTTCCAACAGCGATGACTAGGGCACGGAGAAAAATTCCAAGGCAGAAGGAAAATGAGAGGAGTTCCTTTCCATGGCTTCTCCCTCAATCACGAGAGAGACAGAAAGAGGCCAGAATCAGCACTGTTTCCGTGACTCACTGGGCTACCACTGGAGGCCCAGGGTGCTCAGCTAACTTTCTAATAAGACACAGCCCAGTATTTCCAAACACCCAACACAATCCTCAACAAAGACTCCGTGCATCTGTTAGGTCTCTAGGCACTGATTTATACTAAAATTGTACACTGACAACATATAACTAACAAACTTTCAAATAAGATGTACAGATGGTTCTCACCATTTACTAGAATCAAAGTACTTCAATAAAAAATTCTACTAAACATAAAATGTCACATCACTACTATTTTTGGTCAGAAGGGCTACATTACTGCCAGACAACTTTTAGGAATTTGCACAACATCGAGAGTTCGAATATTCTGTGGCAGTTTTCTATGCAACGCCAACCCTGTGAAAGGGCCGAAGAGCATTTTCAGCTAAGAACGAACATGAAGTAACACCAGGTAATGTCCTATAGCCGTTCTCATCTATAAGATACGGAAACTTGGGGCCTGGGAGAGCTGAACCATTCCTTTGTTTGCTCAAAATATCAATGCTTTCATGCATCCACTGAATCCTTACTTTGTTCTACACACTGTTCCGGGCACTTAAAGGCAGAGACAAGCCACTGTCCTCACAGGCTTCCACTCTGGGGGCGCGGGGCCAACAGCCACACGAGTGTGCACCAGAGCCCAGGAGGGAGCAGTGGCACAGGCCAGTGTGTCCTGGGTGGGGGGCGAGGGCCCGTGGGGGCCTGCACTGTCTCGTCAGCAGATGCTGCCACGCTTTCTCTGAACAAGTCTGGGGGGGCCGAGTGATTCACATCTTCTCCAGGCAAGTGGGTGTCTCCGAGCAGTGTCTCCTGAAACAGGGTTCTCGGTCATGCACGGTCAGCCGGGTATGGAGGCAGAGCAGGTGAAGAGCCTGCCGCGGACCGATGTGCTACCGTCCTCTCTAGTGAAGGAACGGCCCGCACGCTCTCCCGGGGACCCTATGCCAACAGCAAAGCATGTTTGTCCATTCTGATCCAAGAGGCCTAGATTTAAATCACAGCTGAGAGGCACGCAAAGGAATAAAAATGCTTTCATTTGACCCTCAGCAACCCCATGAAGGAGGCATGGTAAGTGTGCTTCTCTTTTTGCTTCTAAGAAACGTGTTGAAGAAGAAGGCAGTTACGGGAACTTTCAGCTTCTCCCTCTCCGGACAAAGATCCAAGGACTCCCCATTGCTTGTGTTGTGTCTGTCTTAGTCAGTTAAGTGCTTTCCCCTTGGGGCTGGGCGTCATAACCAACCTGGTCAGCCAGCTGCGAGCACCAGGCCCTGGTCCAGACGGCGTGGCTACGTAAGAGCCAGAACCGACACAGATTATAAGAGGTGGCTGTATTTCCCGGACGTGATCTGGCTGGTTCTCCAAATGACACCACGATGGGGACACAGTCTGTGGTCCACACAGTGGAAGACTGCTCAGCGTCAGAGAGCTGGGACTTGCTGACACCCTCGTCAGGATGGCGATGCAGAGAGCATACCAAGTAAAGCAGCCGAGCACACAAGAGGACACCTTGTCTGCCCCGTTTATCTCCAAGTGCTGGGGACAGTCGGAGGGCGGCTGTGCCCGGGGAAACAGGGGCCTGACTGAGGGGGAGGGGACCCTCCAGGGCCACAGACGTGCTCTCTGTCTTGGCCTGGGGGACACGGGTGCACACGCCTGTCAGAACTAACATCTGTGCATTTACTCTGAGTAAATCAAACCTCCAGAAAGCAAACCCTCTCCCCTCAAAACCAAAATGTTACTGATTCTGCTTCCGGTCCTTTTGGGGACTGTCTTTTCTAGTCTATGTGAGATAGCTGCCTGTAGGTCTAACACTCTACCCACACCTGTCCGGGACGGCCTCTTGTCTGGTGTGGACGGTAAACGTGTTATTCTTGCCTTCCAGAAACACCACCCGGTTCGCCCCACACGTCATCTGGACAAAGAAAAGGAACGGAGCAGGAACGTGGGGCAGGGCACCTCTCCACACTGCTCTAAGCCTGAGGGGCCAGTGACAGCCCTTGGGGTGGTCGACGCAACCCACTTAGACAGTTATTAGGTTGACTACTTGCTTATTAGCTTTCTACTTGCCAAATCATACTCCTAGTACAGAAATAAAGGATCTAAGTGTCTACAGTGTCCCTCCCGCCCCCGAGCGTGACGTATAGAAGGAGAGGTCTGATGGCTGCGGTGACGTCATACCTGGTAGTGATTGGTCTGTCCCATGTGCTGGGGACTGGGGTAAAATCCTTCGCTGGACCTCGGACTCGGGTAACCGGGTCTGCTGGGCTGTGAACACATCAACAGAGTGGCACAGGAATGAGTATTCTGAAAATTCTGTTAGATCTATGTCTTACTGAAAATGACACAAAAAGGAACTTCTCTGAAACTCTTCAGTTGGAAAGAATGATGAAGAACGACCAGACACGTCAGTGGGTGAGACAGTGTTCCCTGCGAACGTCTGGGACAGCAGGGCATCCCCATGTGAGAACACGAAGCTGGACCCCTTCCCCACAACACACACACAGATTAGCTCAAGATGCATCAGGGATCTGGACGTAAGAGGTAAGGCTCATGGAGAACGGGCACACCTTTGTAACCTGGGCAGGCAACGGTTCCGTAGACGGGACACCAGAAGCTCAATCAGTAAGGGAGAATGGAGAAAACACACTACACGTCATCCAAACTGAAAGCTTCTGTACTGCAAATGGCACCACTAAGAAAGAGACAGCCACAGAATGGAGCAAAGGGTCCGCACAGCAGGTACGGGAAAGTCAGATCCAAAAACTCTTGCAGCCCCAAAATAAAATGATACATAACCTGAACAAACAGTGGGCGACCTGAGCGGACCCGAGGGAGACCTATCAATGGCCAACAAGATGTGCGATGTCCTCCAGCACCAAGGAAGTGCTAACTGGGAGGCTTTCGGAGCAGGGAGCTCATCTGGCTCTGTGGCCTCCTGGCCGTGGGGCGGTGGGCAAGCCAGGGAGCCGACTGCTTGCCACTTCCATCAGCCGGGAGCTGAGCTAAGGGACCGGGAATTCACTACCGGGCTGAAATTCTCAATCTGTTTGCGACCTGCATGAATTTAAAGTTTGTAGCAAAAAAACGATTTAGTCTGAAATAGAACTGAAGTCCACAAAAATCTTCTAAATCTGACAGACTTAACGGAGCAGAAACTCATTATTCTCCAGCCAAATGAAGATCAGACTAAGAGGAGATGGATTTGGGTGCTAGCAAACCCAGAGAAACGCCTCAGAGCCCCTGTCGCTTCCCACGGACGTCTCACTACCACACCGCTCGGCTCACACCGTCCTCACTGCCCATCCTCTCAGTCTTCGACGGTGATTTCCTGAAATCTCCTGGTGTCTCCCACCTGACCTAACATCCCAGGCCTCTGCTCTGTGATGCGTTTCTGCTGCTGACTTGGACTGCGGAGGCCTCTCTCTGCTCTAGGCCTGTTACCACCGACCTGCCCCACCTCTGTGGCTGCAAAATGAACTTCTGTCCCTTTGGCCGACACCTCAGTGGCCTGGACGTGGTTCACCCTAAACTTACCCAAATTTGAGGATGGAGTCCCAAGGCCCCTGAAATAGGTAAGGGACACAGGCAGTGTTGCAGGCTTTAACCCTGTGTTCTAGGACGGCAATTTCTAAAGCATGTTCCACGAAGGCCGAGGGACTACCCTTCCGATTTATGTTTTTAAAGGTATCATTCCAACAAGTGGCTCAAAGCTTGGCTACGGGAGCGGCAGCACTCCGTGGACAGCTCTGTGTGCGTGGCGCTATGGGAAAGGCCTCCTAGAGTCCAAGCGCAGAAGGATGCAGCACCAAGGATCCGGACAGTGAACACGGCTGTCCGACGACTGTCTGGTCGCGCCCCCTGGCTTGGACTCTGGAGGTGGCACGCATGTACCAGCGGCACAAATCACGTGTTACATGGTGTGGCCGACGTGTGTTGAGCTCGGTGCTTCTGCACAACTTGACGAGCTCACAGCATGAGGCCCAGGGTGTTATCACCTACTTTACAGAGGATGAAACTGAGGCTCCGAGAGCCACACACGGGGACGTCGCTCGATGACTAGCATACTTGGACTCGACAAGTAAAGAGGCAGAAACAAAAGGAATTGACCAGAGACTGGCAAAATCTCCATGCAACATCTGTGAGGGACTCGGACGTTGGTAGGTAGCAAAACAGCACATGCGAGGTTCCATTTCAAAATAAAACAACAGGAAGAAAGATAAAAACAAGTTTTTGAGCAGACATAACTATCGCACAAGGAGTACCACAAAATCAAAGTCTGCTAACTGGTGGCTACGGAGTGCGCACATGGGGGGCCAGACGGCTGTACTGTGCTCTCGGGGGGCCAGCACGGCAGGCGGGGGGCAGGCTTGGGACGCGAGGGCCAGGGTGTGCGGTCAGGGCCCCTCACCTCTCACCTCTGTGCCTGCATATTCTCACCGTCAAGGGGGACAGGGCTCTCGTGAAGAGGGGACAACATGTCAAGTCCCTGGACGGCTCCCGTGTGCGTGTCCCTTGCTGCCAGGGACTAGGGTCAGCGGAGTTACTCACTCCTTCTCAAAGGCACAAACGTGGCTCGTAGTATTTTTAATAAAGCAAATGATGGAGCTGAGGGAGTGTTTGTTGAAGTCCTGCCGCGTGAGGAGGAAGAGGAAGGAAACACCGGCCCTCCCTGATCAGTGGTTCTGAGGCAGGTGGCGGGGCTCCTGCCAGGCATGGAGGGCTGTGAGGACGCAGCTGCTGGGCACAGCCACCAGCACCCAGCGGGGGCACAGGGCCCACTGTCCCGTCAATGCCGCACTCAACCTTACGGAGGTAAAACAATGACCAAGTCCTGTAACACCGCATAGTTTCTCGCTGACCCTGCTGTAACAGCAACCCCTGCGTATGCTGATAGACAGTGTTACTTTGAGTCTCACCACGACTTTTGGCTGTTCGAGTAAATCACATCACATGACCCGTGAGACTCACACTCCGCTGCTGGGCTGGCCACCTGTAGGTGCGCCCCCGTGCCCGGCCACCTCACCACTCCTGGGGGGACGATCCCTTGAGCGCCTTCGACAGGGGTGTGCCTAGCGTCTTAGCTTTCTTGTGCAGTGAGCAGCCTCCTGGACCATCTGGCGTCTTGAAATCAGGAAGTCATCTTACTGGCTATGCATTTTACTTGCTAGCGCGGGACATCACCAGACGCTTCTTACGGAAGTGGACTGCTGGGTCCTGCCAGGGCCAAGAAACGCTTCTGAGGTAGCCACTCTGAAACCTCCCATTTTCAGGACTGCTTTATATTTTCAAAAATCACCACGGTTGGGCGCCTGGGTGGCTCAGTGGGTTAAGCCACTGCCTTCCGCTCAGGTCACGATCTCAGGGTCCTGGGATCGAGGCCTGCATTGGGTTCTCTGCTCAGCGGGAGCCTGCTTCCCCTTCTCTCTCTGCCTCTCTGCCTACTTGTGATCTGTCAAATAAATAAATAAAATCTTAAAAAAAAAAATCACCACGGACTCCAAGGGCTTTTTTTTTTTTTTTAGATTTTATTTATTTATTTGACAGAGAGAAACACAGCCAGAGAGGGAACACAAGCAGGGGGAGTGAGAGAGGGAGAAGCAGGCCTCCCGCCTAGCAGGAAGCCCGACGTGGGGCTCGATCCTCAGACTCCGGGATCATGACCTGAGCCGAAGGCAGTCGCCCAACCAACTGAGCCACCGAGAGGCCCCTCCAAGGGCTTTTTTTTGGCTGGGATACATCTACCAATATCTACATTACTAAAATTAAAACACTTAAAAAAATAAACTAATTACATGTTCAAAGAAAATACCTATTCAAAAAGTATTAGCGACCAGAGTGGCACGTGTGCCATGTGTATGTGGAAGGCCACCCGCGTTCACACCAGCTTCGGTGCTGTCTGCTGTGCCGTCCCCCTGCGGCGCGTAAGGAAATCCAGCCTCACATGGCCGTGTACCTGGGGGGCGGGGGGAGCTGCTGATGGTTTCTTGGCACAGATGGGGGCATTGTTTCTGATATTACACCCCAACTCAGAAAGTGGTGGTTTTTTAAAAGTGACTTGCGGTGTGGAATCTGAAACCGTGGCATTATCCGCGACGCTAAGATCCGTGACTCCGCCTTCTGCTGTGAATGGATCCCCTACCTGCGGCTGATTCTGTGACATCCTGCAGTGATCCCATGGAACATCCGAGTCACTGCGGTACACAGGCCTTCGCAATGCTTAGCCGTTTCAGGAGGCGTATGGAAAAATCCCGTGGGTTGATATCCCTCCGAGCTCATCAGAAAAGTCTGGGTTTGGAGGCTGATGGGTGTTTTTCAAAATTCCAATTTTTGCTCAAAAACTCAAATTTTATCATCCGGCAACAAGTATCAGTTGTTCTTCATGACACAGTTTCACTTCTTTCTTTTTCGAGAAAAAGTCTACCGAACGTACAACTCTGAACAACCACAGCGTCTGCGCACTCTACTTTGGAGAAAAACCGGTCTTCCATGAGAAACATGGCTAGGTCCGCACCTCGGCCGCATGGCAAGCGTCTGCCCTGCACTTGCTGTTCTTCCCACAGAAGACCTGTGGGTGCTTCATCGAGGTCACTCTTCAGCACCCTGGTGTCTTTCCTGCGTGAGCACGGTGGCGAGGAGTACAGCGGTGACCAGCCCAGTGCGGCACCACTGCCCCGGCGCGTGCCAAGCTGACCGCGGCGTGGTGCACCCTGACGTCTGCAGCAGGGCTGCACGTGTGAGCAGAACGACGAGGCCCATGACGTGTGGGCCTTATGCTCTCACGGCCCTCTGAAATGGTCTTGGGGACCCAGAGGTCCAAGGAACACATTTCTTTGAAAACTGCAAAAAGGTTATTTTATTTATTTATTTTTATTATTTATTTTTTTTTTAAAAGATTTTATTTATTTATCTGACAAAGAGATCACAAGTAGGCAGAGAGGCAGGCAGAGAGAGAGGAGGAAGCAGGCTCCCTGCCGAGCAGAGAGCCAGATGCAGGCCTCGATCCCAGGACCCTGAGATCATGACCTGAGACGAAGGCAGAGGCTTAACCCACTGAGCCACCCAGGCGCCTGAAAAGGTTATTTTTAGCCAGAGGCTCGCTGCCGACCTGATGGGGACGTGCAGGACAACCTGCAGCAATGAAGTGAACCCAGGCTGCACTCGTCTTGGACAGACTTCTCTGGAGATTATTATTGTGTGAAAAAGTCAGTATTAAGTACCAGTGCAGAAACTGGTAAACATGTTTTTAATAATAAGCATTGCAGTTCAAATGCTTCTACCATTAAGTCGTATAACTAAAATTTTAATTTTTTAAAAGATTTTATTTGAGAAACAGAGAGAAAGAGAGAGAGAGAGAGGGAGAAGTAGCGTGCACACAAGCAGGGGGAGCAGCAGAGGGAGAAGCAGGCTCCCCGCTGAGCAGGGAGCTCCACGTGGGGCTCGATCCTACGACCGGGATCACAACCCAAGCCGAAGGCACACTAACCTTTTAATTTTGAATCTTGAATGTGGGAGAGGAAAATATTTCACTTTAAAAAACTAATCAGGCTACACTACAAGTTTACTAGTTTTATGAGTGCACAACATTCGTTTATGAAGGCCCGAGACCCCATGAGAACCAAAGAGATGGCAGTGGCACATGTTGTCCCAAGACAGCACAGCTGGACTCTACAAACCCGTGAGGCTCCAGAGCAAACTCCGGGACACAACGCTGGGCAGACAAGTATCCCTCACTTGGAGATGGGTCAAATAAATAAGATAAATAAAATCTTTAAAAAAAAAAACCAAAAAACTCCAATTACAAAAGCAAGCCATGGGCTAGAATTTGCTGACCCATTTTATTTTATTTTATTATTATTTTAAAAAATATTTTATTTATTTGACAGAGAAACACAGGCAGAGAGGGAACACAAGCAGGGGGAGTGAGAGAGGGAGAAGGAGGCTTCCCGCCGAGCAGGGAGCCCGATGTGGGACTTAATCTTGAGTCTCCGGGATCATGACCTGAGCCGAAGGCAGTTGCTTAACCAACTGAGCCACCCAGGCGCCCATTTTATTTTATTTTTAAAGATTTTATTTATTTATTTGACAGAAACACAGCTGGAGAGGGAACATAAGCAGGAGGAATGAGAGAGGGAGAAGCAGGCTTCCCGCCGAGCAAGGAGCCCGATGTGGGGCTCGATCCCGGGTCTCTGGGATCATGACCTGAGCCATGCAGATGCTCAGCTGACCAAGCCACCCAGGCTCCTCTGCTGACCCATTTTAAAGGGAAGAACAATCTCTGATTATAGAGAAGAGCCTTAAAATAGACACTCTGAAAACGTTCTCAAAAACCAGAAAAAAAAGGTTTTTGTATTCTAGAACAGAAAAAGCCTATCCTTGTACTACAGTGTCCAAAACTGAGCCAAATAAAAGTTATTAAACATCCCACAGACTGAGATATAGGAGGACATCGAGATGGACGAGGTTCTTTAATTCTCTATTAATTTAATAGCCTATTTTAATTCCGTAGGCTCTGGGGGAGAGCTGCAAAGTGTGATGCTCACCACCAAGCGTGCGCGGCCCCCCACGCCTCCTTGACCCCTCCTGCGGCCTTCACCACAGCCCCGGGGGGTAGGAATGTTGACACCCTTGTTGCACAGTGAGGAGGTGAGGCTGCCACAGGCAGGGGGACTGCCTGGTCATCAGGACCCCTGGGAACCGGGCCCCCAGGCCCGAGGAACTAGCTCGGAGACTCTCCCGCCTCCTAGGCCCAGACCACTGTCCCACTGCTCCCGAGTTAAGAAACAGGCAAACGCGTATCTACAAAGCAGACAGCCTGACATGCTGGGACGAGGGGCTCTTAGTTATCCTGACAGGAAACTAAGGGTTCATGGTGGCTGTTTAACCAGGAGACGCAGAAGCCTACGGGTTTTGTCACTCACTCACTCAAAGGCACACCAGGAGACAGAGGGCGTGGCCCTCCTCCTCTGTCTACTTGTTCAGGAGGCTGGACTAGGGAGCCCTTCACCTCTAGAATTCTGAAGAACGCTGTCAGTCACCTATACTCACCTTCAATGTGTGATAATCTTTACTGTTACACAGTTGAAAATACTGATTGAGAAAATACAAGCTTTCAGGCATCATTAAAAAAAAAATACAAAAAACCAGGCATAATATTTACATAGTACTTTGTGCTAATGGGCCTCTGAACATTTTTCCAAAAAAAAAAATGAAGAACGGTCAGCTTCTTCATATATTTTTAGCTCATCAATTAAGTACGCAAAGCCGATTATCTATTTACATTCCAGAGAATGTTCTAAACTGGATTATTTATGGCAAGTAGGCCACTGTGTGAAAATACAATTCTGTCAAAAGCAAAAGGTGTATAAAGAATTCCTAATCTCATGAGAGTGTTAGGGGCCAACTACGTCCAAACGAGCAGCAGGGGAAGGCTTTGGCCACCCCCCAGAGGTTGAGCATGCAGGGACGGCAGACCGGCGGGGCCTAGAGCTGACCTTGCGGACGCAGTGTGCCTCCAGTCCCCGGACCTAGAGGCCAGGACAGCAGACGGGCAGGGAATGCCCAAGGCTCTCACCCAATCCCAACACAAAGGGAATGGGGTTAGGTACAGTTTGAAGCCTTAATTTAAAATAGAGCAAAACATAAAGCATTCACGGGCTTCCGTCCTGACTCGGTCCTTGGAGAGGTCCCTGACAGGCAACAAAGGGAAACCCTCCTCCCACACCCAGCTCACTGAAGTCTGGGGATGGGGGGCGGCGAGCCCAGGGAGAGGCTTTTAGGACCGTATGTAATGTACGGGCTTGAGCCAATCAGGAAGTGAGCGCATGTGATGATCACCTGCAGGGCAAACAAGCAGGGGCCGTGGGGCTGTAAGGACCTAGAACCGCCGGGTGCTTGGCTGCCTCCCCGCACAGCAGCTGCCCATCCCACCCACCTCCAAAGTTAGCAGGAGTAATGCCAAAGGTGGGGCAGGGGCCTTTGCTACCTTGGGTGGTGCCTCGTCGGACCCTCCGGAGTCCCAGGACACTGTGACCTGTCTTCTGGACTCCATCCTCATGCGTTCTTCTTGCTGAGCCTTCTCTTCCTCCAGGATTGTGCTAGAGAGACAACACATGGTTTAAGGAGAGCTGGCAGTCAGAGCGAGCGAGCACACACCAGATCCCACCCGGGCTTTTCTGCGGAGCACCGGCTGGCCGGCGGGAGGATAACGATCAGGCAAAGGAGAGCTGATCGGGTTTCTTAACTCTGCACGGGATGACTCCAGACTAGCCCTGGTCCCGACGGCAAGTCTCTTTCCAGCACAGCTGTAGGTAAGGAAAGGAGAGCTGGGAGGACAAGGAGAGCTTGTGGAAAATCAAAGACAAGCCGGGGGCGGGGGCGCGGGGAAGATGTTCCTACAGCATGCAGGAGGAACAGGAGGAACAAAAAATAAATATTTTGAGCGGAACAGAACCTGCCCTGAGAAATCCCAAGCGAGGCTTTGTCAAGCACCGCCAAGCCCCGGGACGGGCTCCTCACACGCACACAGGCCCCCAGGTCCTGCGACCACATCACGCTGGGGAGACAAATATCTGGCCAATAATCTCCCACCCCTGCTCGCTACGGGCTCCCTAGCTTCCAGCCCGGCCAGTGCTTTCCGTCCCCCCGCAGACGAGGCCTGGGGAGCTGGCCGCCGCTACTCACCGCCGCCCGGCCGCGCGGAGGCCACCTGCCGCCCCGCCCCGCCGCCGCTCCTCCTCGAGGGGCCGCCGCGCCTTAGCCTTGGCCGCCTGCCATCCCACCAGCTCCCCCCACCGCGGGAGCCTGGGGTGGGCGCCAGGTCCCCGCGCCCCTGGTCCTCACGGCGGCCCCGGCAGCCCCCGCTCGCCTCTGGGAGTGACGCTCATTCAGGGCTTGGAGGCTCCGGGCAGAGCGCCGGCAACAACCACCCAGAATTACTCATGAAAGAGTGAGGTCAGCTGCAGCAGCCCCTTTCTAATCTGGGAATTTGCTCCACTGTTTCAGGAAGACATTCCTGGCTGACTGGAGGCTGGAGTGGGCGGCTCTCACCCACGCCCGCTCCCGCCATCACCTTGAAGTCGGGAAGGACGGACAGACAGATCCACTTTGTAACTGCTCTGGCTCGGACATAAGGGTTGTGTTTTTCTTTTTTTCTTTTAAAGGCACAGCACTGTTCTCAGGGATGACATGAGTGCTTTAAGAGGAAGGCTCTCAGCCAAAAGATTCTACTCCTGCCTGAAAATAGGATTGTTTCTCTTCGTGCTACGACTGGACAAGACCAGCTTAGAGCTCAGGGCTCTGGGTCACGCTCCAGCCCGGCAAGGGGCACGCCGAGCCAGCACTGCCGGGCACTCGGGTCCCCGGGCTGCGGGCGGCGACCTGACAGCCTGCATCTCCCGCCCAGAGCTCGTGCAGATGCCAGAGCACTGCTGGGGGCCTCAACAACAGCAGGCGATCAGGGAGCGAAGAAGCCACAACTGGGCAGGGGCGGCCCGCCGAGTGGCCAACAGGAGCCGTCACCAAGCCCACTGCACTGTCAGCAAGGAAGGACCGAGGCCACCTTCTGAGGGACACTGGGTGCAGGAGTCCAGGCTAAGATCACTGGCCTGAGGGAGCAGCTGCCCCTGGTTAGTTTTTCTGCATGCTGCTCTCGTCAAGGGCCCTAAATAACAGACCCTGAATCTGAATTTCCAAACATCTTACCATTTTAACAACTGAAAAATCCATAAAAATCAAGAAAAAAAAAATCGAAGAATTTGTCCTTTTTTCAACTTCTTCAAGTAACAAAAAACAGGCAAGCTCTGAGAAGGCCAAGTCTGACATTCTTTAAGGCAACGGGAACTTCATTTTTAAATTGGTCCCATTAAGGCAGTTTATTTCACAAGGACTGTGCTGTGAAATGGGCCACCCTGATCTTAAGGTTACTGTTCCCCATGAAAACCTCCAAAAGGTCCCGTGAGGTCCCCTGCCACAGGAGACCCTCTGAGGCCCCGTCTGCCCCGGTTCTCCCACCCACATCCCCTTTCCCCAGCTCTTCGACCTACTGAATTTATTGCCTGACTCCTTCCAGGCAGTCCTTCTATCCTATAACCACGTACATGCCACTCGCTGTTCTGCGGGGTTTAGACGGCCCACGTCCGGCCGCTGGCCGGCTGGGGCCCCGCTTCCCTGTGGGTCTGCGGTGTGTGCACACGACGGGCACCACGACCTCTCTTTCCCCGAGCCTGCCGGTCGTGGCCCTGGCAGCACAGTGGTAACAAGGGAGGGGAGAACTTTCATCTCAGTACTTGGTCCTCATACCAAAAATAACATGTCAAGATGGTTCTGAGAAACCATCCCTTGTTGCTCAGAGCGGTCAAGAGTATAAATAGCTCATAAAAGATCTGTTTCTACAATCGGAGGACTAAGCCATAGATGGAGTCAGAGTGCACATGGAGACATTTATGAACTTTTCTCTTTAAAGCTGCTGCAGAATACAGAGCAATAAACTAGAATGCACAGAGGGTCAAGGAGGTCAAATTTAAACATACTTTCCCAAACTGCAAGTATTTTTAGGAGCAATATGTTCCGTGTGAAAGAGTCTGGCTGCCTGACGTGAGTTGGCAATGAGCCGCCATGGTTTCTCCAGGGACGGCGGTTTCTAGGTCTCAAACTTATAAGCAGATGACCTGGTGAGAGCTCGGGCTCCTCCTTTATAGACATTAGAGCACGTGGCCATCCTGACTCGCTTCAGCCACCAGTCCTATGTGAAGAGATGCGTGAAAGTGGAAAGCAGAACTGGATGCCGTGTTTCTCTTCTTTCACTTCCCTCATGTCAACAGACACAGAAATCCAAGTCATGGACTCGGGGCACGGGGACGCAGGGCGGGCAGGGGTTGTGGAGTGTTCCAAGTCATGGACTCGGGGCACGGGGACACAGGGCGGGCAGGGGTTGTGGACTGTTCCAAGTCATGGACTCGGGGCACGGGGACGCAGGGCGGGCAGGGGTGGCGGAGTGTTCCAAGTCATGGACTCGGGGCACAGGGACGCAGGGCGGGCAGGGGTTGTGGACTGCTCTGTGAGCCTGCAGTGCTGCCAGGGAGTCTGCTCTCACACCCTCCACCAGCTAGTGCGAGAGGTCTGATGAAATTTCCGTTCTGGAGCGACAAAGTGTGATTTCACTTCTAAGGTATTTTCATGGAGAGTAAGAAGGGGGTTAAGAGGTTCCTCGCTTCCAGCACTGAGTTAAGATACAAAAACAAATCTTCAACCCAGACCAGCTTTAGAGTGGGAAAGGTCAGCACTAGCACTCGGTCCTGAGTGGCTGATAATCGAGCCATCCAAGCTGTGGGCAATGGGCTAGAAGCCACATGCCTGCCGACTTGTGTGGAGCAGGCCGGCTTGCCTATTCCAATGTGTTCACTCCTTCCGAAATGAGAATACTGTTGTCTACCCTACCCATTGTTAGGGTGGAAAATAAAGTATGTGGAAAAATACCCATAAAGCTCTGAAGTAAATGTTAATTAGCAGCGTAATTTTACCTGACCTTTTACCACCAGGAAAGAGATTTTCTCATTTTTATTCTGTGGCGGTTCCCCTGTAAGCGATGCACTATTGCTCCTTTCTCTGAAACTGCAAACTGTTTCTTCTCTTAAATATAAGGAATACTCTTTGCTCGTATAACATTCTCTTAAAAGACAGGACTTAAGTCACTTAAATGTCACAAAATCAGCCTGGTTTTATAGGCTACTTAGGCAAATCTGGAAAACATCCAGAGAAAGAGAGGCAAGAAATTGGGGGGGGGGGGAAAGCCAAGAGGGAAAGAACTCGTTTTGGCAAGTTCATGGGAATGCCAGTTTTGAAACATGATCTCTTATAATTACCCAACATTGCCTCACCACAAAGGAATGGAATTGACCTTTTAACAAGAAACCCCGCCTGATATCTTTGCAGAAAACAAATCTGGAGCCTTGAGATTCAGCTGCAGACGGCATATCTGTAAGTGGCTGACCCGCGGCTAAATGCAAAACCACAGAGTGACAGCGTCTGTGTCCACTTTTTTTCTCTTACAAACGGGCAGAGCAGACTGGACGTCTAGTTTCACAAATGCACCTAAACTGCATTTCTCTTCCGAGATCTCAAACTGCAGAAAATAAGGTACTTTTGTCTGGTTGTGGCGCTGCCCATCTCAAAAAATTATTTTTAAAAAATGTGATTTCTACTAAAATCTTTCTTTAAAAATAGTGACTTCTTTCTATTTCTGGCAAGTCTGCAGAGCAACTCTTTGACAAACCTTGCAGACAGCAACTATGGACAATGACCTAAGAAGCAACCCGCAGGGGAGAAAAACCCACAGCAGCTGGACTCTGAGGCGGGGCTGGCACCGAGGCTGAGGGGCCCAGATGAGTCCCCATTTTTTTAATGGCCATTCGCCAGACAGCAGACAACAGTCTTATAAAATCTGCCCAAATGTCTAGCAGAACCTGAAACCATGCGCCCACGGGACAGGCTCCAAGCAGCCCAGCTAAGGCGAAGAGAGCTGAATTGAGATGTGGGCTGCTGCCCAGAGCACGGAGAGAGACTCTGTGACTTGAGACCAGCCAAGCTCACTGCCTATTGAAACAAACCATTCTTCAGAGGAATCTGACTGGATCCGGAGTTTCTGCAATCCACCATCCACAAATGTCCAGGGCACAGTCTAAAATTACTTGATATACAAATAAGCATGAACATGTGATCCATTCTCATCAGGAAAAACAATGTAAAGAAGATGAGTCCAAAGACGGCTCAGAAGTCGGGACCGGCAGGCAGGGGCTTGAAAGGACTATTCTATTCAAGGACACAAAGGAAAATCCACTCATAATCAATGGAAAGATAAGAAATGCTAGCAAAGAGGGGCGCCTGGGCGGCTCAGTGGTTAGGCCACTGCCTTCGGCTCAGGTCATGATCCCGGAGACCCGGGATCGAGTACCACATTGGGCTCCCTGCTCGGTGGGAAGCCTGCTTCTCCCTCTCTCACTCCCCCTGCTTGTGTTCCCTCTCTGGCTGTGTTTCTCTCTGTCAAATAAAATACATACATACATACATACATACATAAATGTTAGCAAAGAAAGAGGGACTTGAAGAAAGAGCCAAATGAAGATTCTACAATGAAAATAAAATACAGTTTCTGAAATGAAATCTTCACAAGATCACATGACTGACAGGATGGAGATGACAAAAGAGTTAGGGAACTTGGGAACTTGAAGTCAAATCAGTTAAATTTGTCCTCCAAAAAAGGACTTGGAGAAAAAGACTGGGATGGGAGGAGAAAAAGAACAGGGTCTCTGGGACCCGCAGGACGCTGCCAAAAGGCTTAACATACATGGAACTGGAATTTCAGAAGCGAGAAAATGGAGCAGAAAGATTCCCAAGCAGGGAACTGTCAAAGCCATACGTTTATAGATTCAGGAAGGTCAGTGAAGTGTGATCAATACAGAGAAAACCACACCCAGCATATCCTAGCTAAACTGCTAATAAGAGAAAACGATGCAAGCGGCCAGGAAGAAATGACAAGGCATGGAGAGGAACAATGATTCGAAAAGCCAGCGATTCCCTATTAGAAATAACAGAGGTCAGAGGAAGAGCAGCTTTAGAGGGCATAAAGAAAGAATACAGCCCCATGTCACACTGGAACTCTGTTCCAGGGAAATTAAGTTCAAGTGATTTTCAGATAACAGTGCCCCCCAAACGAATGGAATTCATTACCAATAGATGAACACAGAAATTGCTTAAGGAGTTCTCTGGGTGAATGGGAAACTGAACAGAAAAAGCCTCTTTAGGAAAGAATGAAAAGCACTCTGTGGGGTTAAAGATGAAAGACTGTTTCTTTACTTTCCGTAAAGTACTATTTAAACACACACAAACAGTCTTACTTTGTGAGGTCACTAACACAGATGAATGTGACATCTAGAAGATAAAGGACTGAGGTGGTGGCCCACAGACCTTCCTGGCTGCAAGAGCCTGGCACAGTGCGGTCGTTAACTCGAAGCAGATGCGGACAAGTTAACCATCCATCAGGACCTCCAGAGCCGTCACTCAATTTATAATGCAAAAGGCACTGCTAAATGCAGATCTGGACTCAGAGGGAGCAAGAGGTGCGGGAGCGAGGCTGTGGGCTTCCCCGTGCCAGCCCTCAGCCAAGCACTGACAGCCTGAGCACACAGTGCTTTTTCCTTCCCTCCCAGCTAGGCTGTGGGTGCATGTCTATTTGTAAGTGGTAGAAGCTGGTATTTCTCCATTTGTTTCCTCTGTCCCTCCATCCAGCCAGCTCCCTGTCCCTCGGTGACCTAGAGTCGAGAGGGAGCCAAGTGCAGCCACCGGCCCTTCGCTGTCCAGGGTGCAAGGGAGAACTTCAGGGCTGCTCCACTCTCCCCTCATGTCTTTAGGGTAATAACCCTGGAGACAAAAGTCAGTGAAGGGGAAGGAACAACAGCTGCAGAGAAAACAAACCTGGTCAGAGAAAGAGAACTGAAGGGAAGGGATTCTGGTGGCTACTAGGGCAAGTCTGAGGCTTTCCACCTGGGCTCTGATCACGGAGAGTAAACACATGGGCAACAGACATGTCGACCTCATCTGGTCAGAGGCATCTCTTTACAGGTAGGACAAGTGATGGGAGAACAGTGTGAGGCGAAGTACAGGAGGCTGCGGGGGCGGAGGGCACCCTGAAACCGACAGGCAAGAAAGAACGCTGCTCTTGGAGGCAGGGGAAAGGGGCCTGGGGCTTCCCCAGCGGCTGCACACACTCCAGGGCGAGTCAGACGACTTTTCGGAGCCTCAGCCTCCTTCAGGGGAAAGGGCAAATAACTCATTCTCAAGAACGGCTATGAAGTCAAACAGGGCAATACACATGAAAATGATGTGTGAAGCCATGTAAGTGCAAAGGACTAATTTTTATGAAATGTATGTTTAAATCTCCCTGGAAATCTGTTCACACGAAACCAAACTGTGGAGACGTAACAGTTCAGACACGTGGGAAAGCCGCAGCACCTGCGTGCGGGCGGAAGCTGGTGCCAGGTCAGAAGGGTCCTCACGGAAACAGTTAAGACATAACTCCTAGTTAACATTAACAATGTGAATGTTATATCAAATTCCTATTAAATTTCAATTTACTCTTTACTTGTAATTACTGGTAAGGCTAAGGACCAAAAAAACCCCATAAAAAGCCCCCAAAAAACCCTTTAAGTTCAGATGCCATGAATGTCTTTAAGAATTTTTTATTTAGAGTTTCTAAAAATTAATTTAAGTAATCTCTACAACCAACGAACACAACCCTGAGATCAAGGGTCGCGCGCCCTTCTGACTGTGCCAACCACGAAGGTTTGAAGACGTCCGCAGGACTAACTGAGAAACCAGTTACTCTTGTAGATAATATCTAGACCCAACAGGCCAGCAAGGGGAAGGAAAACACTGGTATGATGACCAAGGAGGAATTCAGACACCACCTTTGGAAGGAATTTTGGAAGCAAACACAAAACCACTTTAAAAAACACAGAGAAGAAATACAAATAACTCATGTCATCAATCGAACCTAGAGCTTTTGATTCAGAGTGCACATATTGGGACAAATAACAAATCAGAAAGGGTTAGAAAGACTCGTATAAGGCGCTGTCCACAGACTAAAATCTAACACCTGTGTCTCTACAACGTGTCTACAAAACGGCTCCGTATTTTGGTGTCTGCGTGATGAGAGCTAACACTCATGGATTCAAACCACCAGGTCTTCCTTTAGCAGCAACTGATAGTTTTTCTGTACCCAGGCTGCCAGGTCCCTTCGCATCTGTTGCCAGGACCAGAGCTGCACCAGGGCGCACCGATGGCCCCACGCCGCCTACAGCCGGACGGTGGGAGCGCTGCGTGACCCTGCTTCTACAGGGAGGTGAACTCACTCGCCCAAGGTCACACACATGTCTTTTCACATTTCTTTTTAAACCATAACCTTCCTAACACAACACACATAGGTCTAAACAGAAGGTTAAATTCCTCCCAACTCCAGTGCGGTCTGCCCTTTCGCAGGTGACGCGCCCCCGGCCCCCACGGTGCTGGCAGCCTCACGGGCCAAGCCAAGCCAGCTGCGTCCCGAGGGGCTGTGAAGCGTCACGGAGTCTGATGCTGAGATGCCGTGGGCAAGAGGGCTCACCAGCCTGGGGCTGCAGCCACCCCGAGCTCCGTCCTAAGCATGCGGGCCTCTCAATGGCCAGCTTTACTGGAGCGAGTCAGAGAGCCAACACAACAATATCAACCCCAGAAGACAAACAACCCTGTCCCCAGGCCCAAGCCGCAGGCTCCACGCACACGCGCCGGCCTCCGTCCCCGCGGCAGAGCCTCACGGACAGCACCCACGACGGCTCCCACGACAGCTGCCCACGTGCCTGGTGCTCTGGACAGCCACAACGAACAGGACAGATGCTCCGACGCCAGCGTACGGCCACCGGGTCACCCTTAAGTCCACACGTGAGGGCCTGTGCCAGACATGCTGCCATTTCCTCCAGGGACGTTCTCTGCTCGATACTCAAAACGTACGGAAATCAGCTTCAGGAATCCCTCAGGATACTGGTGGGTTTTTTTTCCTTCCTTTTTTCCCCTTCTTAACTAAGCAGTAACGACTTGCTCAGCAGTGGTAAGCACAAGACGGAGCACGTAAGGACATCTAGCTGTGTGTGTCAGGTCCAGGCCCAGAGCGCAGCGGCCGACAGCTTGGGCCCTGGACTCAGGGGGGCTCGCTGCGACCTGCAGCTCTGGGACCTCAGAGTTTCAGTCTCCTTTGTGAACAGACGGTGGTCACACTACGTCCAACTCGTGTAACGGCTAAGAAGTCACTTGGGGAAGTGGGTGGCACTGTTACAACGAGTACAGCCACCTGTAGAGGGCAGAAACCAGCTCTCAAACGGCCTTCCTGAAGAGCACAGCGGCAGAGACCAACTCAGATCACAGAGCGCCTTCCAAAGTGATACTTCCTAGGTCGGCGTTCTTTAGAACAGAAAAGTTCTTCACCACTTACGTTCTTTCCCCTAACCTTCATATGTGAAAACAGCGAGCTTAGAAACAAGGAGTAATTTCCAAAGGTTTAAAAATCACTATGGCTGGAACAACTAGAGCTTTTGTTTGCTGCTGGGAGCTCTGGAAAACCAGTGGGCCCCCCTGAAGCTCCCCCTGTGCGTGCATGCTAGCTCTTGGAGACACACCCGACCTCAATTCTTATACCTACGTGCACTAAAGAGACACAGCAGTGACCCTGACAGCTCCAGGCTGGAAAGAATCTAAATTCCCACCAGGTGGACGCATAAACGAGGGATATTCATGCACAGAACAGCACAGAGCGAAGAGAGAGGTGCACCACCTGATACCATGGACGACTTCACACGAAATGCTGAACACTGTAAACCACAAACGAAAGAGTACAGACTGAGTGACACCATTTACAGAAAGTTCGAGAGCAGGCAGAACCGAGGCACGGTGACAGGGCGAGCGGCCACGGGAGAGGGGCAGCTGCTGGGCTTCCGGAGCAATGGCGGTGCCAGTCTCCTGTTCTGGATGTGGCTTACGTGCGTGTGCCCCATTGGTGACAACCCGAAGAGCGGTTTACTTCTTGGCCTAGTTATACATGGGTCAATACAAGTTAAAAGTAGGCTATAAAACTTTAAATGGATAATGAAATGAGTTGATTTCCCTCATTTGTCTAAAAAGCAGTTAAGACAGCACACGTGAACTTAGTCTGGCTCCCTAGACTGAGCTGAAACAGACGGCCTCCCTTTGGCTCCTGGGAAGCAGAGGCCCCACAGGGCAAATACTGAAGCTACTGACTGTGGCGTCCTCCACACAGCACTTACCAAACAACTGAGTTAACCAGGGATTAAATGATTTTTTCATTCAAAAGCTATCTGGGGCCCTCTGACAACCTGTTGGTCCCACAGGGTGAGTACGCCACAGCACGCGGCAGGAGTCACTTTCCGGGGGGGCTCCTACAGGGCGGCGCTGACACAGGCCACCAGGCTGCCTGCAGGCTCACCTCCTCGTACTTCCCTGTGGATTCCCATCCATGAATAAGAGAGTGGGACGGGAAGAGGACAGATGCTTGGGGTCATGGAGACCCACCCACGGAAGCCTGACCCAAGTGCTGCCTGACTCTGTTGGACAAGATTCACCCCCAGAGCCACGTCTGTGACGCATGTAACAGACACACATGGCCCACCGATGCATGGGCTCCCATGGTGATCTGAGTCCACTCGGATCATTTTCTTTTAAGGGAGCCATGGAGAATGGGATTCAGTAAAACATTTTTTAACTGACTTGGGGTAAAGACCATCTGAAATTTATTACTCTGTTAAACAATCTTCAATATGATAAAAATTTTGTAAAACTCAGTAAAACAATCTATTTACTCTGACACACTGCTACATATGAATGTCTAAGCAAGCTATTACAAAGTTACATTTTATTGGCCTCTTTGGTAGCCATATTATACGTGTTTAAAATGCAAAGTCAAACTCCATTTCTGACTGAAACAGAAAGACACAGAACAAATCCACGCTCTGTGGCCCGCACCAGCTGTACAGAAGAGATCCAGAGGCCACTGCCCAAGCGTGTTCCGTAGCCGCGCGCGCGCGTGTGTGTACAAAATCGTTACATCTGGTTCTAAAAATTCACCTTGGATAGTTCTTGGAACTACTTTACCCAAAGAAACAGTCCTTCAGTGAACACTGGCGTGAGGCTGCACGCACTAAGCCTGAACCTGAGCGGCCATGGGGCCCCCACTGTGCGCAGGCCCCTGGCCTGCGCGCGTGGCCCCGAGGTGAGTATGACGATCCCTGCCCTCAAGGAGCCTCAGTCTAGTAGGGCTGAGACATACTAGACTGTGAGCTCCTCGAGGGCAGGAAAGGTGCTGTAGTCCTCTTGCCCCAGAGATTGGGCCCCAGGCTCAGCTCTCGTGCTGCTCACTGTGTCTGGAATGGGCTGAATATGGGTGCGGCCATCTGGGGCAGCGCAGGGGCAGCACAACAAGAAGAACCCAGAGCTTTGGAGATGCCGAGTGCGGAGGCTCATTGGCCATGGAGCCACGGAGGAGCCACGGAGGAGCCAGTGCATGAACGCCGCTGAGAAAGAGGGGCCAGATTTCACCAGGAGGAGGAGGAGACGTTCCAGGCCGAGAGCAGTTGGTGCAACCACAGTATGAGAAAGGGGTGGGATGGGCGGGCTCTGGTCTACTCTGGCAGCGTCCACCTAATGTGGGGTCTCAGGAACCCACCGAGGGCTGTTCAAGCAAGGGAGCCACTCGTCCACAGCGATGGGTCACAAGATCAACCGAGGGGCCACACCACGTGGATGGACAGTCCAGGCGGAGGAGCAGGCGAGGAGTTACCGCTCACTCCAGGATGGAGGCGAACGCGAAGGCCCCTTTGGAGCCTATGGAAGGGGAGGGCCAGGGGTTGCCTGGGGGCAACAGGCTTGCTTTAGGGTGACCGCGGCTCTGCGCCTTGTGAGAAAAGGCAGGATGGAAGGTGAGGACAGACAGAGCTGAGAGGGCAGGATGGCCGAGGAAGGAGGTGGCCCGGACGGATGTGTTGGGCAGTACTCAGAGCGACCGTAAAGGAGCTACAGGCTGGGGGATAAAGGAGGTGTCTGGGAGGTGGGCAAATGGAGCCGGTGTCAGAAAGGGGAGGAATCTCAAGGACAGAAGCCGTCACATTCTGAGAAGAGATCAAGGAGGAACAAAAAAATGTATGAGCAAAACATGGAATAAAGTACGTTCAAAATCCAGCTCTAGTAAGTGAGAGCACATATCATTTGCCATATGAGGACTGAGAAACTGGAGATTTCTAGCTTGCAGAAAGCTCTCCAGAAAGCCCTGAAGGGACTGTCATGCGGAAGGCAGAGCTGAGCTGTCTATGGGGCCCGAGAGGACGGGACCAGGCCAGCAGGCGCGCAGCCGTGGGCCCAGGGAAGAGCCCTCCTCCGGCGTGTGCTGCTCACCGTATGGTGAGGAACGGCGGACTTGTCTCCTTGGCTGGGCTGCAAACGCTGGGGGCAGGATTGTGTTTTCTTCACTGTTGAGTCCACAGAATCTAACTTAGAATCAAGTGGGTACTTAGCGAATGGTTCCTGATTGGATGAATCTTTCATACCTCTCCCTACCAGCCTTCACTCTTCCCTGAAACCCACTCCTTGCTGGAAGCCTGGGCGAGCAAGCTGAGTTGCCTACAGGCAAGTCCAGATAGGCTTTAGGCACCAGGGGGGCAAGGAGGGGCCAGAGGAGCCACTGGGGTCTTCTGGACACTGATATTTGGTACTTTTCTATGCAAAAAGACAAAAAGACACCAAATTTTAAAAATCTCATGTAGAACCAGGGAATTACGAAGACAGGTGATAGAGTGCTCATTACACCGTGGTTTTGGCTAAATGATAAACTCCCTGTGTATGTGAATCACATTAAAATATCTTATTTATTACAGTTTTAGGTCTCAGTCTAGACTTCAACTCAACAACTGTTTGTTGACCATGTGTTGGATGCCTGCGCCGGGGCCAGAGAAACGAGTAAGACACAGTGATGCCCATGGAGAGCTTAGAGCCTGGCGGGGGACCCAGACGTGCAAATGAGAAATTCTCCAGGCCAGATGGCCCGGTCAGCTCTGTGCAGACACGCTGAGGGGCTCAGAGCGCTAACAGGTCCCTGCGTGCTCCCTGCAGGGGACCGGGAACTCCTGGAGATCTGGGTCTGGCCGTGGCTGGCACAGAGCAGGAGCCACGATATGGCAGCTGAGCAGGTCACGCGGATGTCCTGACAACAGACGGAAGCACTGAACAGGTGCCAAAGACTGGCTCTCTGTTTGGGGGCAGGGCTGACTAGGGATGTCCCTGGAAGGAGATAAGATCTGAGCTGGATTCTGAAGACCAGAGAGGTGGTTAGCAGGTGGCACAGCCGGGGTAAGGTGTCCCCGGGAGAGGAAACAGTACGTGAGAGACACTAGGCCATGCCAGGAGAAGTGTAAGCAGTTAGGAGTGTACTGGAGGAGGAGGAGAGGGAGATGAAAGTGGGTGGGCAACCAGGGACTAGGCTGTCATGGATCTTATAAGCCATGCTAAGTCAGAAGTCAGGAGATGAGAGATCCAATCCTAATTTGAAGTTTATTAAGATTTTAAGATATAATTTCTTGAGGATTCTAGCAAAGCATAAATAAACACAAACCAGTTAATAAGTAATTATGTATGCTGGAGAACAGGTTAGCCTTAGCCATCCTGACAGAATGACCTCAAATGCTAAGAGTGCGCGGGAGAAGCCACATGAGCCTGCCCCAGCCCCGGCCCTCGCTCCCCCCACTCCTACCTGAGCTGAGCTTTGAGCTCAGTGAACCGGGGCCGCCTGCTGGGGTCATAGGCCCAGCATTTCGTCATAAGGCTGTAGAGGGTAGGAGGGCAATTTGGAGGCATCGGCAATCTCTCCCCATTCTCGATTCGACCGATCACATCATTGTTCTTCACTCCTTGAAAAGGCTTCACACCATGCATCAGTATCTCCCACATACATACACCTGTGAAGTGGGAATGAAGACAGAACCGTGAACTCGGTGGGGTGAGAGGCATGCCTGTGTGTCAGGAGTGACCTCAGGGCTGGCACAAGAGGACCAGCTATGTGATTTGGGGCAAACTGGCGAAATAAAGCAGCAGTCAGTGAACTCTGTTATAAATAACAACAGCAATATTAATTTAATATGATCCAAATAATGAAATGTTATTTTCCAAAAAACGCCCACATTTTTCTAAAAGGTTTACTTTTCTAAAAATCCTCTGTTAGAAAACCGCCCAGCAGGTACAGTGATCCTTCATGGTTTAATGAACTAGCTCAAAACGGGCCGACTGCATTTGACCCCGCCCCTCCCACTGCAGTTCAACCTACTGATTGTGGCAGCTGACCTAAGGCCTAACAAAAGAAAATACTAAAATTTAAGCCCTACACCCTTACAGTACTCAGCCCCCTTTAGCGAGGCAGCCCACACCCGGCTAGGCTGCACGCCCACACCGTCACCGGGCTCATGCACGCGTCAGTCGGGGGGGGGGGGGGCGCCCTGTTGCCACGGGCAGGCTCTGGACTCCCTGGGCCGCAGTGGCCTGCCCAGACCCCTCACTCATACTCCACCCTTGCGGACCACACACTCTCTTCGTGTCCCCGGAACAACACTTGAAAGCCCACCTTTGAAGTCAAGGAGCAAACGCAGCCTAAGGCGGAGAATGATGACCACACGCTGCGGCTGGGGGCCCGAGCGCGTGGGCTGGTGGGGACGGTGGGTGGCTTCCCAAATCTTGGGCTGCTCTAGTGGCCTTCCCACGCCCGTAAATGCCACACACACACGCCTTTGCTTGTGCTAGCTTCTCCACACTTAGTGCCCCCTCCCTTCTCTTCTGCATGAGTGCTTCTCTTTCCATGTGCATGCCTCCCAATGGCCCCCGTCCTCCCCGCACACCATGTCATGGGCTTGAGGGGAGGCCCCCTGCTGCGGAGTCTTCAGCACCTACAGCGGGCTATGCCTCAAAGGAAACAAGGCCCATCATCCTGCCAACGTGAACGACATTCTGACGTTTTCCGAATTACAGTCATTCCACAGTGAAGAGTATATGACAAAACTAAAGTGTCAGTTCTCTGCCCTTCTTGCCAGAAATTAAGACGTCCTTACTGACAACAGCACCGGGTGTCAGTTCTCCAGACCCTAATGGGTTTCTGGCTTCCCTTCCTTGAAATTTAAATACTGTATCTTATCAAATCTTAAGATGCCACTGATTATAAAACACATTATTTTTATGTAACCAGAAATGGGGGACAATACTGCCAACTAAGTCTTGGCACCTATCCTCTGTTACCTCTTAGAATTCTCTTATTCTTAACAGAGAGCGCTTCCAAACACACCCGGACGAGGAAGTAACACCGCGACGGACAGAACAAGGTCCACATGAGACACGCTGCCAACGAGTGCCGACTACAAAATGCCACTGATTCACAACACCAGTTCCAGGGAAGTTACAGTGTGAAGAAACAGGCATCTCAGAATCTCAGAAAACTGCAATTTCCTTGACAGGATGAGCAAACTGGCTCTCTGGGTCACACAGCCGATGAGCCGATGGGACGTGACGCCACGGCAGTTGGGCCCCAGAGCCCTTTCTAGCCTGTGTCACACGATTTCCTGCTCTGGCGACAAGCTCCTTCCGTCAGGTGTTATCACTCAGGGCACTAGATGACACCAACAGCAAGTACACAGAAGAAAAGACAGGAACACATACCTGAGGCATATGAAGTTACTTTTAATTATAGGGAGAAGAGATACACAGGCTTGTCAGGGCATCTCCTGTGAAGCAGCTGAAAATCTAGCAGAGAAAGGGCAGGGGACACAGAGAAGGGGAGGGTAGGCCCGGAGGACACACCGGCCATCTAACGCTTCACGAAGAGGGGACATTTCAGGTGACCCCAAAGGTTAGAATCTCACCCAGGGAGAGGGTGTTGGGACTCCGTGTTGCGGGTGGAAGGAGTCCCACCAGAAGAGGGGGTGGGGAAGGAGTGGCATCCGTACGGGGGCAGAGGGATTTAACATGTGATGAAGTAGTCGAAGTAAGTGGTGTGGAACGAGGTAGGGCCACGGTCACACAGCCAGAAGGCACAACAACCCCCAGAGCAGGACAGCGACCGACACGCGGGGGGCGGGAAGGCACAGAGTAGGCGCTAGAGCAGAAGCCACAGAAGACAAAGGATGAAGCGTTCAAGCCTTGAGACAAGTCAGGAAGGAGGCTGGACTGTGGGACAACACGTGAGGCACCACGGTAGATATTCTGGAGCTGAGGGGCGGGCCTCAGCTGGAGGACTGGTCAGCCATCTAAAGTCATTCACGTAGAAGGAACCGATGAGACGGCAGAGAGAGAGGAGAGAAGGAAGGAAAGCGCTCGGACTGCTCCCAGGAGATGGCGCAGGGAGACAGAGCCGACTGGGGAGGGAAGGGGGACGCAGATGGCAGGACCTCACGGGAGCCACGCCTAAAGCCAGTGCTCCGTGTGTGCCAGAGGACATCTGTGAAGGAGCGGTCAGGCAAGGGAAGGCAGGTTTGCCTAAGTACTCTGAAAAGAGCTAATACAAAGTCTGTTTTGTAGAGTATATGAAATGTGAATTTAAAAACCCAAAACTTTCAAAATACTCACCAAACATCCATACATCACTAGCTGAGGTAAAACGTCGAAAATTGATGGACTCTGGAGCCATCCACTTAATTGGCAATTTTCCTTTGGAAGCTAGAAGATTAATTTTAGAAAGTGAATTTTCCTGGTTATCTGCTCAAGGATCTAATAGTTACAGCTAGCTGAGATTTTTAATATCAAAATAAAAAGCTTTACACAGCTGACCCCTGGGATTTTCTGTTTATTTGGAAGAACTACTTTTTGTTTCCTCGCTGTGGTGAGGTCATCAGGAGTGATCCGGTTAGCCTGCGGAGGGAAATAAAGCGCTCCTCTGTGCGGACGGGGGGGGGGGGGGG